>OZ020546.1:13790075-13926236 GCA_963971435.1 Lasius platythorax
TGAGGGGGGGGCAAGTTTGAAATCTTAAATAGGAACCCCTATTTTTTATTGCATATTCGGAATCTTTGGCTAAAAACACATACAATTTGTCTGAAACATTTTTCTCGATTCATGATAGATGGCGCTGTAATCGACGAAATTCAATTTCTTCGATTTCTCTTACTGAGAACCCATGCTTACGATTCTGCAATAAATTAACAATAAAAATACCACGTTTTCATTGTTGATACTCGAAATTAGTCTTAAAACAAACTTCTCATTATTTTTTATTACTCATTAATTACTTCTCAAGAAACTGCTTTTAGCGTAACCTGCCCTTTAGGCAACTTGAATGGTCCAAAGTACCGAGACATTTTGGACTTTCCATCTGATGGAGTTCCTCTAAGTATCCCTCCAAAATTTTGTCCATTTAGTGCCAAAGTCACAAGTGTTTATGTATTTTTTTAACATTTGTACTCTGATAAAATTTTGGTAAAATGGCAAATTATACGCCTACAGAAGTAGTCGATATTCTTATAACCTTTGGCGAATGTGGTAGAAATTACAGACTTACTGCCCGTACTTATGCGGAGCGATTCCCAAATCGCCGCCATCCTACTGATCAACAAATTATAAACATTGAAAGGAGATCTCGTAATAATCCACTTCATCGCGAAAGGCGAAGGAATAGACTTCATAATAATAATGACCCTAGATTGCTCGCAGTTTTGGCTATGGTTCATCAAAATCCCCATATTAGTACCCGTCAAATAGAACGAGAACTGGGAATCCCTCAAACTACGGCACATAGATTGTTACGATCAGTCAATTACCATCCGTATCATATTACTCTGGTACAGGAATTAAGTGAGGCCGACTACGTACTCAGAGTACAATTTTGTAGATGGGCTTTTGAGATGTTAGATCAGAATCCAGATTTTTTTAGTAATGTTTGTTTCAGTGATGAAGCAACATTCATCAGCAATGGTAGTCTCAATAGGCATAATTGCCACTATTGGTCACCAGAAAATCCACATTGGTATCGTGAGGTGCTTAATCAACATCGTTGGAGTTTATATGTATGGGTAGGCATTTGCAATGGCCAAGTCATTGGACCTCATTTTTTTGAACGTCCAATTAATAGTCCAATGTATTTAGAATTCCTCGAAAATGATTTGCCAGCATACCTAGAGAATGTTCCCCTTGCAGTTAGACTAAATTTATGGTATCAACAAGATGGTGCTCCTGCTCATTATGCTCGTATTGTACGGATGTTTTTGAATCAAAGGTTCCCAAATCGGTGGATAGGGCGGGGTGGACCAGTTCTGTGGCCTCCGAGATCACCGGATTTGAACCCCCTTGATTTCTTTTTATGGGGATACGTTAAAGATGCAGTGTATAGTAAAGCTCCAACGACAAGATTGAATATGATGGAAAGAATAAGAAGAGCTTGTGAAGCTATAACTCCTTTAATGCTAGAAAATGTACAACGTAACTTTCGCTGTCGATTACTGTTATCCTTAGAAAATAATGGTGCACACTTTGAGCATCTCCTCCATGCGGAGAGAGCTGATAACAATGCAATCTTGCCTTAACTGGTTGGGTCACCACACGACCTTGCCTTCACTGGCTGGGTCACTACTTGACCTTGCCTTAACTGGTTGGGTCACCACACGACCTTGCCTTCACTGGCTGGGTCACTACTTGACCTTGCCTTAACTGGTTGGGTCACCACACGACCTTGCCTTCACTGGCTGGGTCACTACTTGACCTTGCCTTAACTGGTTGGGTCACCACACGACCTTGCCTTCACTGGCTGGATCACCACACGACCTTGCCTTCACTGGCTGGATCACCACACGACCTTGCCTTCACTGGCTGGATCACCACACGACCTTGCCTTCACTGGCTGGGTTACCACACGTTCAAGCACCCCGAATTGTGAGAGGCGAGGGGACTCACGTTAATCAAGCACCCCGAAGGGAACAGAAAACTGCTACGTCCACGACGTTGTTCCTGGGTTACGCTAAAAGCAGTTTCTTGAGAAGTAATTAATGAGTAATAAAAAATAATGAGAAGTTTGTTTTAAGACTAATTTCGAGTATTAACAATGAAAACGTGGTATTTTTATTGTTAATTTATTGCAGAATCGTAAGCATGGGTTCTCAGTAAGAGAAATCGAAGAAATTGAATTTCGTCGATTACAGCGCCATCTATCATGAATCGAGAAAAATGTTTCAGACAAATTGTATGTGTTTTTAGCCAAAGATTCCGAATATGCAATAAAAAATAGGGGTTCCTATTTAAGATTTCAAACTTGCCCCCCCTCACCGCCCAGGGGGAGGGGTGGGGGGGCTCATTTTAACGTCATTGTACGTCCCCCTCGAAATGACGAAATTTTGATTCTAAACATTTTTTCGTAGTGTGCTTATTTTTCGAGTTATTTGGCTGCCTAAGTTAAAATGGGTCACCCTGTATATATATATATATATATAATATGACCCCACGATATGTAATTTAATAATAAAAACAAATGAATAGCGCGCACGATCTTTTAATAAGGCTCTGCGCACAATAGAAAAAATATTTGAAATAAATATTAAATATTAGGAATTATTTTATTTCAAAACAAGGAAACGAAATGGACTGCAGAATTAGAAATAAGGAATAACTCGTTAGTTCATTTCGTTTCCTTGTTTTGAAATAAAATAATTCCTAATATTATTAATATTATATAATATTTAATATTTATTAATATTTATTGGTTGGTAAGACTGAAGCATATAACGAGCAATTATTGGTGTTTACATAGTAATTAATTTTATTGTTATATAAAAAGAGTTACAAGATTCTTTAAGACGGAACGGACGACGGAACTGTGTATCGAACGTCCATAGTCATCAATACTAAAATGTTAAAAAAATACCTCAAAGATGTTGCGTCAAAAACACCAGCGATTCACAATCAGTTAAAATAAAATTTGACATATCCATAATTTAAATGTATTCATTCGTGGCTGAAGAGACACAAGTAAGTGTCAAAATGTTCTGTCTTAAAGAATCTTGTAACTCTATAATAATTAAGTTAATTACTATGAAAACACTCATAATTGCTCGTTATGGGTCTAATTCTTACCAATCTATTTGTTTTATAACACGCGCAAGCTTATCTATTATAATATTGTTAATATTTATTTATATTATATTTATTAATAGTTCATATTAATATTCATTTATAAGTATTAATGTTTATTAATATTTTTTAATATTTAATATCTATTCATTAATATAATTAATGCACGCGGCTCAGCTACATTTCTTAAAGGAAAAAAAAAGGAAAGGATGACAGCTCGATATTGGAGCGAACGAGAAGCCGATAGAGACAGCGCGGTGTCCTATAGCTTTCTCACTCGCGCTCTTTCCATTCGAGCGTCGAGTGAGCGAGACGGCTGTAGGGACACCTCTAACTGACATCACGTCTTGCATTGCTTTCTCTCTCGATCGTGCGATTTGCGAAAAGGATGCAACATCGGATTGCCTCCTACCAATTTCTCCTTTGCTGCTTGATCTCCTCCGCGCTTCAAGTGACACATACGTCGCGCTTCGTGTGTATGCGGTGACGCTTTCGACTGTCATACACATACGCATACATTTACCGAGGGACTCCATTCCTGCCGGTGCGTGTACAACGATCACGTGAATACCGACATGTCATACGAGGATTTCAGTGAACTTTGTCGTACTTGTTGGCAGCAAAAGTATGGATTTCTAGTGATAGACAAGGATAGCTTGCTTACAAACGGGCGATACAGAAACGGATTTAACGTTTTCGCGATACCGCAAAACGATTAGTCGTTGTCGATATTTTGTCGAGAGGGGTGAAACACGAGCGTTCGACACTCTACCAACATGGCTGGGAGCGATAATATTTGCGAGCGTGAAAAGATAGCGAAGGAGATTGCGAAAACGAGCGAATCGATCCGCAAGAAACATCGCGCTTTGAAGACCGGTAAGATCGATGACAATATCGCGGTTAAGACTCATTTTAGACCTATTTTCGAACCGCTACAAAAGATTGTCGACAACGCGAGCTCGATCGCGGTGAAAAACGAGCCGAAAAATAACGTTGATGCGAAGATTAAAATGTTACCCATTAGGCGGTATAAGGATGAGGATGAAGAAGAAGATGAGGAGGAGGAGGAGGAGGAGGAGGAGGAGGAGGAGGAGGAGGATGTGACACCGAAAACGAGAAAACGATCAGACGCTTTATTGGATGAACCGTTGATAACCTCTACACCGTTCGCGACAACGAGAATCGTACAACCTATGATACCTGAAACACTCGCAAACGAAAATGTTTTCGAAACCTCGGGCAACTCGCTCGAAACATCGTTTGTTCAAAACAGATTACAAACGCCGGAAGGTCAAGAAATGATGCGAAACCAGTAGTTATAAAGGGCCGGTTCTAACCCGGGTCCTCCGAGGGTGGTGCGGGGCGGGGTGGTAATCGGTGAAGAGGGGGATGACGTCACGCGGGGAGGGGGAGCTTATCAGTTAAAATTCCGAGAAAATCTTATCTTATCAGATCAAATTCCAAGAATTGCTTATCTTATCAGATCAAGTTTCAAGATATGTTTATAAACAAAAGATAAGCTTATCTTATCAGCTCAAGTTTCAAGATATGTTTATAAACATATCAAGTTTCAAGATAAGTGCGTAGTGCATTATGCGGTCACCCCGCGGTACCTCCCCCATAAGCGGCGAGTCTTTATTGTCTCTTCTAGGAAGAGATACCAGCGCCGAAACTCGGCAGCTAGAATTTATAAACGATATAAACAAAACAATGTATTATGTTACAAGGAGCGCCGACAGCGCGAATTGATAAACATGTAATGATTTATCTGCGCTTATCGACGAACGTGTCGTGACACGTTTGTATAAACAAAACAGCATACTGCAGGTCGCTTTGGCGGTACCACCCCCAATACGCGGAATTATGAGCGCCGATATCCGGATTAAGAAATCTTATTTATTTTAGATTAAGATGTCCTTTTCCTTTCTTTCCATCTCTTAATATTAAAAAAAAAATATATATATATATATATATATATATATATATATATATAATTAAAATTATTATTAAACCTATAAGTAAAAAAAAACATAATAAATTATTCTTAAAAAATCTCTCGCGTCGAACGCCTTGTGTACGCCTCGCGTGCACCTCGCGTGCACCTCTCTCGACGCGTTCGCCGCGTGCGCCCAGTTCGAGATATATCGAAGAGAGCGGCCGCTCTCTCGCGCCGTATCTCTCGCGTACGCCTTGCGTCGAACACCTCCCGTGCGCCTCTCTCTCGCCGCGCCGTATCTCTCGCTGCGTCATATCTCTCGCCGCGTCATCTCTTCTCTCGCGTGCGTCTCATGTACCCTGACGCAACATCTCTTTCACGTTCGTTCTTTCGCGTTCGTCTCGCGCTGTCTCTTTCTATCCTAGTGTTTGCTCTCTCTCATGATAACTCTCTCGCAAGGAGCTATGCATGAAAGCTTGGACGGATGGGAGAGCGCGCCAAACGCAAAGAAAGTACACCGTGATATAGACATATATTTTTTAATTTATTTTGCTTATATTTATTATACAAATATAATTTGTTCTTACATATTAAAATGTAAAAGCTAAAGCTACCAGCTCGCAATCGACGAGTTAATGCTTGTTGAACGTGTCGCTAGCGCGTATTACATTTGATACTTCTTTAGGATCCGTTACAGTAGATGTTACGTTGGAGAATTGTGTAAACTTAGCATCGACTGTTCCAGTAAGTCTAGCCAATCGATCAAACGTTATATCGATACAGGGATCGAACTCGAACATACGTTGTAACGTCGATTCGATCATCATCATGCGTACATCTGAAGATTCTAGACTTATGAGTTTGGTGTCGTTAATCGTGTGAAATTGCACTATTAGCGGTCCAACGCTTATAGAACTGTATGCTTCTGTAGAATCATTTCGAAGCAAATTGTGAATATTGTAGCGTTGCTCGTAAAGTCCCTTCCAAGTTTCGAGAGATAACAGCAGTTGTTTTCCTCGATGATCTCCTATAGCGATCTCCACGTAACTCGGTGGATCCACTTTAATACCAATTTCGAGGAATTTAAATTCCTTGACTGTCAATGCGTATCGTCGTCCTAGTATACGAACCGCACGAGGCCCCACGGGAACGCTGTAAAAATTAGTTAAAACAATATATAGAAAAAAAAAGAGAACAATAGAAGAGTAGAAAATATAAAGAATATTATACTTACTCGTCACATTTGTTCTCACATGTTGGAGTTTCATCACGTCTTGGCATATAATAATTCATGCGTCTGCCGGCGCTGCTGTTGCTGCTTCTTTCGGTGGAGTACATTTTTTTTTCTCGAGGGTATTAAAAGTGAACCACCAGTATGAACAGTTAACGAAAGACTGATCGTATAAAGAAATTAATTGAGGGTACATGACGCTCCTTTTTAAAAGTAGTGGGGGTAAATGTGGTGGGAGAATAATGAAATATGTAGTTGATAGATAAAAAGATTTCTTAGAAACATGATTCATGAGGAAATGTGTTGGGAAGGGGAGAGAAAGAACAAAGAGAATAGTATGTCACCAATTCTTAGAAACATGATTCATTTAAAGTAGTGAGGGTAAATGTGGTGGGAGATTAATGCGCTATGAAATTTAGGAGAAGGGAGAGACGATGTTTGAATAAAAGAATTCTTAGAAACATGATTCATGAGGAAAGGATTGGGGAGGGAGAATAAGAGATAAGACATATTTACAAAAAATTTTTTAAATTTATTTTTCCACATCTTGCAATTCTTTCTGGTGTTGCGACCACCAATTAAATAATTTGAATACATTTTGTAACGCGCAATTCTTAACATGTTTATTACAACGTAGACTATATGTAGGATCTAACTTATTTAAAGCAGGAATATCATCATAAGCAGCATCCAAGGCCTCGATAATGTAACCATATACCGCATCGTCCACTATATCGGCCAACCATTCTCGCTTTTCAAGTCCCTTTACGTACACGAGAGAGGACTCTTCTTCATCTTCTTCATGTAGCTGTAATTTTTCATTTACCCCAACGATAGCTGTCGTAATCACGCGCTGAGCCATGCTATAGGGAACATTTCCATCTTCCCATTGTAAGCCATGATGATGTTGAGTCAACCATGAGGCTTGGCGCCTCTCCGATTTTATGAGCATACTCCATGGCACAGGACATACGAAGAAATAATGTGATAGGATAAATCCTCTCCTCAGGATTGCCGCTTCCTTCACAATAAATTGTTTGTTTAAGATAAATCCTTGCAGATCGACAAACGTTGGTACAGACATGATGAGATCTCTCTCTTCGATGTAAGTTATTCGAGAGGAATGACGAAACTCTACAACCAGCTCACATCACTCTGGTTATGTACCCTCTTCCCCTCTCTCTCTAAATGGTTGTTGATGTAAACATTTAGGTGATTCTGCGCACAACGTTGGTCAACGGGTTGTACTGGATCACGCGATCATGTATGATGAGACAGTACGCAGTGGTATTATTAGGCATATTCTCCTTACACTCAAATTCCAATCTCACATCCACTGTTGCACTCTTGACCGATTCGTTTTGTCGAGAACAATCAATAATCACAAACGGACCTTGACGTAGAAATAATGTGACGGTGAGACTTGGCTCGAGGTACTCGCATCCGTAATAATTTTTGCAGAAACGCGCATACGTGTCGTACAGAATCGACCATCTGTTTTTATCGAAATCCAAATTCATGTCGTCGTACGGATAACATTCCGAGTTCAGGTAGAGTTTCACGTTGGTTAATGTGCATTCGTCGAATCGGCTAGTATCCTCAGACATGACATTCTTCCGGCCTGTCTGCAGAGCAAAAAATACGTATCGCGGCTTTTCCAGCTGAGTCGCGGTCTTAATGGCCCACGAATGCTTGGTTGTACGCTGCAACAGCGGAAACTCGTACAGATCCCACGAGCGAAAACCCATGCTGAGGTAGCGTCCGCTTTCCAGAGCGCGCAGCATCGACAGCTTCTTAACTTCGCTCAACAACACATGGGGCATTCGCCATTGTATCTTGAATATATTGATCTCAGGCTCCAGCGCAGAATTTCCATACAGACAATTATTGTCGTTGCGCGAACGTATTAAGACTCATGACGTGCGTTAATCACCACACGTCTGTAATCCTCGCAAAATCCCAATAACATGTGGAGCGGTACGCAAAAATTAAAGTGTCCATTCACAGTAGTCGGTGCATCCCAGCCGGCGTTTCTCATTATCACGCTTCTATCGGATGACATTGTTACATAGTTTTTGAGCAAACTTGTTATTCCAACATTTCTGTTGCGATCAATCTCCATACCATCGAGCTCATAGCGAATCTCATCAAACATGAATGCGATGCAATTATTTCCTAGTGTCACATCGGATCCTTCAACTGGGTTGTTTATCTTCAGTTCTCCCTCGATGTATAGGAAACTCTCATACGGTAATGTATACAGATCCTGTTGTTGTATGGGTATTCTTATCTCATCACTGTGTCCAAATGTTGTGTTGGCAAACGGGTTGTATGTGTGAGTCTCAATCTTGACAATGCGATCGTCAAAGACTGGCTCTTCCCCGATGTTGAGAATGTCTGTCATTGTTCAGATGTTTCGCACCGCGAATCCCAAAGAATGTAAAAACGCAACGTTTGATGCTTTGAGTTTCTTTTTATTTGTGCGCCCGGTTGATTTGCTATTAGCGAATGTTGTTGTCGCTGGCTGTGGAAAAATTGTGTTGTCTTTCGCGTCTTTCGATCCGTTCAACACGAGCATCTCATACACCCTCGTATGGGTGTTATCGCTGTCGCCGTCGTATGTGTAATCTAACTGTGATCTCTTCCCCTCGAAAATCGAGTAAATGTCCGTCTTGGTCGACAACACGTAACATGAAATCCGTAATGCTCCGCGCGACGATCGGAAGGTAAATGATCTGCGCCGGCGTTTCCGATATCTTATATCCTGGTGGTACCCTCGGTGAAAATTCATGTATCGTGTGAACGAGTTTGCCGTTACTGTATGCACCCGCGGTCACGTTACACTCTATGCGGATAATGTTCACATTGATAATGTTAATCGGCATGTCTGACTCGTACCATTTTCGCGGTTGCAGTATACGATTGGAGAATCCCAGCAGTGATCCAATGTTGTTGGGCTTACTAAAATTTATTCTGTAGGCGCATTTAATCTCGCTTCTCATCGTATTGTAGTTAGCACGGAGCACTATCGGATAACCTACAAAGTCACCGTTGTCATTGGTTTTTTTATCACCATCATGAACAGCGTGATGTTTCCGTGAAAGTGCACGTTTCAAAAACTCATGTATCGCTTGCAACTCGTACGAACCCTCAGGAATTGTAATTTCCGCATTGTCGTTGCCAAAGTAAAATTTATTATTCGAGGAGTTCACATTCGATATAGTGTGATAGGTTTCAAAATCCGCTAGACCGAGTTCGTATTCCGCGTCGCTCAAATCTATGGGGGGAAAGTAGTTGACCGCGAGGACGCTACTCTTCCCCGTCACTGTTAGTGTTAGCGACATGTTGACAAAACTGGTTAGCGAATACTGAGTTAAATAGCGCAATGTCCATCCTTAAATTCATGTGAGATAAACTACAATTCAAGCGTTCGGAGAAACTGCAAGCACAATTGTCCGCAGATGCTTTGATCGTAAGTTTGAACAGGTGTGTAATTGTAGTCTATTTTCGTAACATTTAAGTATCGCACCAACTCCTTGGGTGGCCGCAGATTGCCGAAACTATCGAAATATATAGCGTGATCCCCCCTTTTTGCGTACGCTACCCAATGAGTACCAGGTCCTTTGGTGTTATCCAAATTTACAATACCACTTTCGTTTCGATATATACCACCGATCGGTAACGAGTCACGCATGAAAACACCTCTAAAATACGGAATGCGCATACGTTTCGCCAATTGCAGTAATTGTAAATTGGTAGTTACACCCTGCGGCATTTTTAGCGTCTCTTTGACGTTTTTTTTTTCTCTTTGCAACTCCACGTCCACGCTTGTATGGAGCGAGATACAGTCCGCGACCTTCCATGGCGCGATTGTGACGTAGCAGCTCTTGCAATTGACGTTGCGCGGCTTTTCTGTCGTTCACCATTTTCGCAACTCCCGCTGCTCCACCAATCAGGGATCCAAGCGTGCCCAGCACTGGTAGAATCGGCAATATGCCACCGCGTTTCGCTACCGAAAGTATCCGTTTCTTCGCCGTCTTTTTCTTCGTCTTCCTCATCGTCTTCGTCTTCGTCTTGAGGCCCATACCGAGCTTTGTCTTGGCTTTCATCGCTGCCCAGACAGCTGTGGCGGCAGCTCTTTCGCCAAGAGTTGATTCTCTCGCGGTAATACGTTTTCGCGCTTTCACAGCGAGTATATTATCAGCAACGTGTCGTTCACTGAGATTGTTGCTTCGAGAATATGCAATGTCGTGCTCGCGACACGCGGCATTCAATAGGTTGATACCTCGATCGCCTCTGGCTAATCGCTTCTGTAGCCGCGTGCCCGGACCACAAAATTGATAGCCGGGGATATGAAGCTCGACCGGAAGTGCGTTTATCGCGTGATTTAATAGGCCTCTACCTTTTTGCGTTGACATTCGCTGCAATCTTTTATCATTGGCGCTGGACCGTCGATGTGCGTTTGCTGCCACGGTCGATTATAATGTTCGAAACAGCGACGATAGGTCCAGACCTCTGAATCCGCCTTTATATGCTCCGGAAGTTTGTCCCACACGTGGTGGACGTAATCACCGCACATTCGCAATAAAACTGCTTTAGACACAAATTGCAGCTGTTCGGCACTCAAATCGAGAATATCGTACGGATGTGTTAGCAAGATAAACATCTTAACGCTACTGAGCGATACGTGGTTTCGCTCAGCTATAAATAGGCGGACATGTGATCTGAATCGGGAGTGGAAAAAATGAGATTCGTGCGACAACCTTTGACGATACGTGTGACGAATTGTGACGACAGAGTGGGTTCGATGGGAGACGACGCGGAGATGCGTAGACACGGTACGATGTTACCGACTACTATACGCGCGATCATTTGCGGCCCCTCGAACTGCGGTAAAACCAACGTTCTGATAAGCCTACTGGAAAGTCCGCACGGTGTACGTTTCCGCGAGTGCGAAATATTTTGACGCCACATACATCGAACGTTTCATTGCATGAACCGCTGATAACCTCTACACCAACCACCTCTACACAGTCTGCGACAACGAAAATCGTACAACCTACGGTACCCGAATCACTCGAAGATGTTTTCGAAACCACCGGCAACTCGCTCGAAACATCCGTTCGAAACCTGTTACACACGCATGAAGGTCAAGAAGCGTTGCGAGAGCACTTTGGGCCACTAGGACAACAGTACATGGGCACACTTCTGGGTGGTGACGAAAAAAAAGAGATCGATCACGTGTACGGTGTCTATTTCGACAAGAATGAAATGCGGCTCGGTAACAAAAGATTCGACGTCGACATGTATGACTCTATAATTATAGACAAAGTGAAGTACATTGGTACACCGGGATTATACGAATTGATCTTCAAGAGAATTCCCGATGACGACATTTACACGGATGATGATATGTATAAATACAAGAGCATATTATTGGCGACGAATGCGCATAAACGCAACTATGATGCGCAAGGCCAATTACTAAGCAACAGGGGATACAAGTATAAGCACATAATCGCACCGTTGCTGCCGATCGCACCGAAAAAGAAAAAATCTGGAAGGGGAGTATCTATGCCTCGCACTATGACGCTATCCGACAATAAGATTGATTACGTGCACTGGGACGACCCCAACGAGCTAGTGGATCGGTTACGATTGCTGGACGCTTCGCACCAAGCTGGTCACAACGCTCACGACAACGAGATCCTGTCGATCATCGAGGAACTTCGCGAAGCCGGCATTATTATAAATTAAACGGTGTCTCTACACATTTAATCAGTCGACTGACGTCGCGTGACACTTCACGAAGCAGAGAAAAAATGTCTATCAACAAATTTGGATTGTTCGAGCGGAAAACTGATGCAACAAGCGATCATAGGGATAGATTTATGAGAAGTTATGTGCGTGAGAAAGCTCTGTGTCGCGTCGCTACAGATTATGACGCGAGATCGCGCAAGATTCGCCGTGTAGCGCAACCTGTGGCTGACACCGATGCCGTCAACAAACTGTATGTGGACCAGTGCATTAAAACGTTGATGAATCAACAGAAACAGTCAGATGAGAAGCTGACTGCGTTAGAGAAGGACGTGCGAGCAATACAGACTGCGATAAACGACCTTCAACGCGCGACTAATTCAGAAACGGCAATCAACCTCTAATGGGCTGCAGTGAACGGATCAGAAACATCCATCAAACAATTATCGAACAGCTAAGAAGGTTTATCGAATGGTTACAGACAACTGTTGAACGGCTACAAACAGGTTTCGAACGGTTACGAACACTTATCGACGTGTTACCACACTACAATGAGCGGCAGTGAACGACCCGGAAGCAGCAGTGAACGACCCGGCATTGAACGACCCGGAAACGGTGGCGAACGGTCTAGCTACGAACGAGGCTACAAACACCTCAAGGACGGCTGCGAACAAGGCTACGAACATGTCCTTAAAGGCTACATACAAGGCTACAAACAACTCAAGAACGGCTACGAACGGTCAAGGGACGTCTGCGAACGAGGCTACGAACGGGCCAGAAGCGGCTACGAACTGGTCAGAGACGACTGTCAACAAGGCTGCGAACGGGTCAAGACCGATTTTCGAATAGGTCAAAGACGGCAGTGAATAACGCAAAACGGATCACGAACGGATAAAAACGGGTCACAAACGGGTAAAAAACGGGGTAATAAGGGGTCAAGAACGGGTCACGAACGGATCACGAACGGCTATCTAACGCATATGGAAGATAAAGAACGGGTAAAAACGGGTAAAAACGGATAAATAACGGGTCACGAACGGATAAAAACGAGTCAAGAACGGAACAAGAACGAGTTAGAAACCAAAATGAACAATAAAACGAATAACAAACGGCCATCGGGAAAAACCGATGAAACGAATAATCAACATAGTTTGGAGAGACGACAGTTAGTGAACGAACTGCACGCGCCGGCAAGAAGAAATTTTCCTCGAAGACATGTTATAGTGCGGGGATACGATGATCTGTGGCAAGCCGACATTGTCGAGATGCGTCCGTACTCCCGTTTCAACAAAGGTTTCCACTACATACTCACCGTTATCGATGTGTTGAGCAAGTATGCGTGGGCCATACCACTCAAGGGTAAAGGAGGAAGCGAGACAGCTGACGCACTCGCTGAGATAATTCGAGATAGCAAGAGATGCCCGAAAAACATACAAACTGATATGGGGAAGGAATTTTATAATGCTCACGTGCAACGGCTTATACGGAAACATGACATTAATCACTATTCTACATATTCGGTATTGAAGGCGTCGGTCGTCGAGCGATTCAATCGCACGCTAAAGAACGATATGTGGAAGATGTTTACGTTGAATGGCACTTACAAGTGGATCGACATGCTACCGCGACTCGTATCGGATTACAACGCGCGCAAGCATCGAACGATCGGTATGCGACCCGCTGACGTTACCCCCGCGATCGCTGAAAGACTCTTGACTACTGTGTATAACCGCGTAAATATCGCGGGTCTGGCAAAATTCAAAGTAGGTGACCCGGTACGTGTTAGTAAGTATAAACAACTTTTCGAGAAGGGTTACACGCCAAATTGGACAACCGAGGTGTTTACGATAGTTAAAGTGCAGCATACTAATCCCGTAAGCTATCTACTCGAGGACTATCGCAAGACATCTATCGCTGGAGCGTTTTATGAGCACGAGTTGCATCGCGCAAATTATCCGGATGTGTACCTCGTGGAGAAAGTACTGCGCAGGAGAGGTGACGAGGTTTACGTGAAATGGTTGGGATTTGACAATTCGCACAACTCTTGGATACATAAGGACAATGTTATTTGATTCAACAATTTTTTTATTTTCATAAATAATATATAATGTGTACAACATATATAATATTTGAAATATACGATATGTATAACAAAAAATATATACTCTTTATTACTACATCTTTTCCTTACACTATTTATATAAATGTGAAATATAAATATAATTATGACATACATATGTTATATATAATATAGTTTATTTACAACGGTATCTTATAATGTCCCCATGGTAAGATGTCAGTTGAATCAGGTACGATATACCGCTTGTCGTCATATGGACTTAGAGCAATTTTTTGCTCGCGAATGGTATACACTTCATGTAATTTAGATCTTATGCATGACTGTTGGCGTGTCATTTCAATCTCTTCATTCAAACACCTCGTGTAATCGTCGAACGTTATTGTTCTTGCGACAACGTTACTCTTGACGCCTTTGACCTTTTTTGTGTCCTTTTTACCATCCACTCGCAACGCGTACATTTTTGCTCTAAGCCCAACAAATTCAGTCATTATTGTACCATTGTTTTCATCTTTCATTAGACCCGGTACCTTTTTATTCACAAGCGGTATACCGTACGCATTGTCTGCTGGATAATCGCTCGTATCAAATCTGTCGACGTTGCGCTTTATATTCTCATACAAATCTTCACACTCGATGTGATAAATAAGACTGTCTGTGTCGGTGTACATTACTCTACATTTATCACGATACATTGGTGACATGTATTCGTGATGAAACTCGTATAAACATGTTTTAGAAATGTCGAGTATACACATACCGACATAGATTGGTTTGTATAATTTTACTTCAAGTTTGCGCAATTCTACTGCGATAAGATTTTCCGAAAATATGCTTCTACTATGAAAATTTGGTTTCGCGATCATTGCCTCTGCACCGTACCTTCCACCCCAATATGTTAAGAGCTTTACATCGACATGATTTCGAACGTTTTCCATAGTTTTACCGAATACGGCGTTGTTCATCAATTTGTACAAATTTTTCTCGAAATCATTTTTCGCTAGTGTTCTAAATTTCGTATTTAGTTCGATGTAATCGCGGAGCCATGCGGATTGAGCGAATTGTAATATACGATGTATTTTTATAACGCGAAGACCGTGTTGCATACATTGCTGCAGGTTGCGGTAGTGTATGACGTAACGCTTCTTATCATACAGAGTCGCGAGAAGTTTATCTTGCCGCTTGCCGGGCGGTTTGTCGCGTGTCGGGCAAAACGGTAGATCAGCATGTGCGTTGTGTTTACTTTGCGGATACTCGAGATCGACTTCGAGAATGTAGCCTGTAGGTGAATCTAGCGCGATGGATGATACGTTAAAATCGGATACATCGTCGACCCATCGAAAATTGGCATAAGGCAATGGTTGACACATTGCCCATCCGGACAAATTATTTACATCAAAATACATGAGATACGATGATGGTTTCGATGGATCGTACGATTGCATGTACTTGTTATTAGCATGTGCATATCTGTTGGAGCATTGGCTTAGTCCACCGCGTATACCACATTCGATAAACATTACCATGTCGATATCAGTAAGCAATTCGAACGTAATATTTGTATGCTTCAACATGGCATCCCACGTGTATCCGGGGAGAGTATAGTAATACGCGGGGTCGAGTCCATAACTTTTAATGCAGCTATCGCGGAAATTTTCAAAAATGTCTGCTAATAACAAGACATCAGTTTTTAAATACAAGTCGCTATATTCACCCAACGTTCGAATGGAGAACTGCTTCCATACATTCTCGGCGTGTGCATAATCGCTCTCGGATACTGTGTCACCGGTCAAGGAACTGTAAAATGATTCGCGCGGTGGTAAACATGTATCTTGAAGTCTTTCGAAACAGTCTATATATTCGTACGGAAATACACCCTTCCGTGTTAATAAATTGAAATTTTCAGTTGATAAATTTTGAAATTTCGATTTTAAAATTAAGAGTTTATCTTTATTCAAAAATGAAGCCAATTTGTCGAGACTGGTTGTAAGAAATTTATATGAATCGATAAAACGCAAGTTAATATTTCTGCAATTGATATGTCTGGAATTATAAGCTGTAAGTTTAACATTTTTTGTGAATGAAATATACTTTTCTTTGGTTATCGGAAGTACATTGATTCTCCCTTTGAACGCTGTAGCTATTTCTTTAATTATAAAATGTGCGTCGTAACCGGATAAATTGTGAAATACTATTGGAATGACATAAGATTCTTTGTAATTTAGATTACACCTTGAATGCGCGGGACCTCTCTACCGCCCGGTCAGATGACAATGATCGCGTACGCGTTTATGATCTTGCGTGAATGGTTTTTCACATATATGACAATGCGTTGCGCTATGAAATTTTTCAGACTCATCTGATGTCAAATTTATCATGGGGACATTAGTTGATAAAATAATGTTTACATCTTGTGCTAAATTTTTAAGTTCTTTGGTGAACCATGATACGCAATCTACACCACGACGAGAATGATACACGGATAATGAATTATTGTATGAGCAATGTACATAATAAGCTATGCTAAATACTTTGTGATGTTGATATAAATTTTTCTCCTTATCTGTCTTCGCTAAGATGCATTCCAAGTCGGCATACACCACGAATGGAAGCCGCTCTTTGTTGTAGTAGTTTTCGAATGTTAGCCACTTGTCATCTCTCGGTAACAGGATAGCGCAGTCATTCATCTCCCAACAGTCTACCATGTGTGACTGTAACTTGTCGTCTGAATGGAAGTAGTGTAAACATCTAAAAAAAAAAAAAATAAAATAATGAATTTCATCTTTTAAAGAAAGTTTTTAAAATTTATATATTACGTTCTTATTAAAATATACGTACCGATCACAGATATATTTCATGTGTTCTTTTTTGCTCAATTGTGATGATACAAGCCGAGATAGATTCTTGATCCATGTGAAATGTCCAACGCTGTTGTTATGTGGATCTTCCACATATAGCAAGTTTACATGCTTGTCTTTCTTCAGTTCACTGAGACGTATCGGGGCAATGCCCACGTTCCCTTCACCGCGTAGTATCAATGTGTATACATTGATTGAAATGTTGTTCGCATGTTCAAACCTTTTAATTTGATTCACAGTCACTGGAAACTCAATGTCTTGGAGATTCAGCACTTTTGTATAATGCGGATACGAAGATTCCCGTTCCATGTGTCTTTCAGCAGGATATAGAGCAGCAACCACTGACCAAGCAAAACATGCATTGTCCGCTGATCGCACGTTCACCACCGCTCTTTTGATTATTATTTCTCGCGGTAATTTGATATGGCATCCCGCGTGCATTGGATTATACTTATTTATATTGACTATCAAATCGATTATTCGCAACAATGCCCAACCACTATCGCGTTCCTGGAACTCTTCAAGCGATGCTAGCGTGGGCTCGATAACGCGGCGCTCGTACCACTCGCGTATATCAGACGTGCGAAAGAGTTCATAGTTTCTCGTATTGATACTTTTATTGGCTTGTTTATCACCCGATATAAACTCACCGTTGAATACAGTGTTCACTTTCACACTAGTGTGTTTTTGCAACACTTTCTGCACGTTCTCGATCACAATGTCTTTGGCGTTTTCCAAAAATTGAAGCGGTTCGATATAGTCTGCATTAATTACCGCACCGGTCAGTATACGGTTTTCGAACGCCGTATCGATCTCGCGCCAAACTAGTCTTTGCGCGTTATTGTCACCGCCACTGTATTCACCACCACTTGGTATAAATTGTCTCTGCAAGCGTATCTTAACACCCTCGAGTCGTGCGATTCTGGCCACCACAGATTGTCTATTTCCAATCGAAATTCGCGGACGCTTGACACGACTGCGTTCTTCGAGCTGTGTGATAAATTCCTCACACTGTTGCAACCATCCAAAATACTCCCCCAATGTAGCGACTTGGTGGGACATCTCCAACAGGTCGCGTTCAGTCTGCTCTATGTTTTCCATATTGTACACTTTTTTAAATAAGTCTTCTACTTGCAATACTTTTTATCGATCGACCAGTCTATGCGCTCTCAAATCACGTACTATGGTTTGACACGGCGGCAGTCCTCATTATATATTTCGTCCAATCCTTTGTTCCTGTTCAACGTATGATGAAATTTTCTCCAACACGTTGATAAGCGCGACCAATCCAAGATCCCTCGGATAATTCTTCGAACTAGCTACCGCAGTATTCGCTATCTGTTTACAAATTCCAGCGGCCGAATATCGGCGCTCACTTTTGTTTATAAAAACATGTCCTGACGCGAAAAAGTGCGATTACTCATGACCGAATCTTAGCCGCCGGATATCGGCGCTCGTAATTCCGCGTATTGGGGGTGGTACCGCCAAAGCGACCTGTAGTATGCTGTTTTGTTTATACAAACGTGTCACGACACGTTCGTCGATAAGCGCAGATAAATCATTACATGTTTATCAATTCGCGCTGTCGGCGCTCCTTGTAACATAATACATTGTTTTGTTTATATCGTTTATAAATTCTAGCTGCCGAGTTTCGGCGCTGGTATCTCTTCCTAGAAGAGACAATAAAGACTCGCCGCTTATGGGGGAGGTACCGCGGGGTGACCGCATAATGCACTACGTACGCACTTATCTTGAAACTTGATATGTTTATAAACATATCTTGAAACTTGAGCTGATAAGATAAGCTTATCTTTTGTTTATAAACATATCTTGAAACTTGATCTGATAAGATAAGCAATTCTTGGAATTTGATCTGATAAGATAAGATTTTCTCGGAATTTTAACTGATAAGCTCCCCCTCCCCGCGTGACGTCATCCCCCTCTTCACCGATTACCCCTCGCCCCGCACCCCCCCTCGGAGGACCCGGGTTAGAACCGGCCCTTTATAACTACTGAAACCATTACGGACCACTGGGACATGAGTACATGGACACTTTCCTCGGTGGCGACAAAAAAAAGAGATTGATCACGTGTACGGTATCTATTTCGACAAGGATGAAATGCTGCTCGGTAACAAACGATTCGACATCTGCAAAGATGACTCTATAATTATAGACAAAATGAGATACATTGGTACACCAGGATTATACGAGTTGATTTTCAAGAGAATTCTCGATGACCACATTTACATGGAGAACGATATGCAAAAATACAAGAGTATATTATTGGCGACAAACGCACATAAACGCAATTATGATGCGCAAGGCCATTTGCGGAGTAACAGGGGATACAAGTACAAACAAATAATTGCACCGTTGATGTCGATCGAACCGAAAAAGCCAAAATCTGGAAGGGGAGTGTCTATGCCTCGCGCTATGACGCTACCCAACGATAAGATTGATTATGTGCACTGGGACGACCCCAACGAGCTAGTGGATCGCCTACGATTGCTCGACGCTTCGCGCCAAGCTGGTCGCAACGCTCACGACAACGAGATCCTGTCCATCATCGAGGAACTTCGGGAAGCGGGCATTATTATAAATTAAACGGATCCCGACAAACTAATCAGTCGATCGGCGTCGTGTGACACATCACAAATCATTGAAAAATGCCTATCAACAAATTTGGATTATTTGAACCAAGAAATGATGCAACCGGCACAAGCGGTTCTTGGGATAGATTGGTAAAAAGTTATGTTCATGAAAACGCTCTATGTCGGGTCATTACGGACTATGACGCAAGGTCGCGCAAAATTCGCCGTGTAGCGCAACCTGAGGCTGACACCGATGCCGTCAACAAACTGTATGTGGAATCCTGCGTTAAAAGATTGATGAATCGACAGAAAGAATCAGACGAGAAGCTAACTTCGTTCGAGAAGGACGTGCGAGCGATACAGATTGTGTTAGACAAACTTCAACGCGTGGCTAACGCTAACTCAGAAACAGCTATCAACTTGAAGCAGCAGTGAACGGGTTAGAAGCGGTTATCGAACGATTATCGAACATCTGCGAAGGGTTATCGAACAGCTACGAATAATTATCGAACAGCTACAAAGGATTATCGAACTGCTATCTAACTACAATGAGTGGCAGTGGCAGTGGCAGTGGCAGTGGCAGTGAACGACCTAGCAACAGCTGGGAACGGCCTAGCAACAGCAGTGAACGAGGCTACCAACACCTCAAGCAGGGCTGCGAACGAGGCTACGAACAAGTCCTTAAAGGCTACATGCAAGGCTACAAACAACTCAGGAAAAGCTACGAACGGTCAAAAGACGTTTGTGAACGAGGCTACGAACGGGCCAAAAGCGGCTACGAACGGGTCAAAGACGACTGCGAAAAAGGCTGCGAACGGGTCAAGAACGATTTTCGAATGGGTGGAGGACGGCAGTGAACAACGCAAGAACGGCTATCTAACGCGAGCGGAACGGGTCAAAAACGGGTCAAAAACGGGTCAAAAACGGTTCAAGAACGGCTATCTAACGCGAGCGGAACATAAAGAACGGGTGAAGAACGGGTGAAGAACGGGTCAAAAACGCAAGCGGAACATAAAGAACGGGTGAAGAACGGATCAAAAACGCGAGCGGAACATAAAGAACGGGTGAAGAACGGGTCAAAAACGCAAGCGGAACATAAAGAACGGGTGAAGAACGGATCAAAAACGCGAGCGGAACATAAAGAACGGGTCAAGAACGGATCAAGAACGTGTTAAGAACGACAACGAACGGATCAAGAACGGCTACGAACGGATCAAGAACGACAACGAACGTGTTAAGAACGCAAGCGGAACATAAAGAACGGGTCAAGAACGGCTATTGAAGGACGATAAACAGAAATGAGTGATAAAGCGAGCAAAAACAACAACAAACGACTATCGAGAAAAACTGACTAAGCGAAGAATAAACATAGTTTGGAGAGACGACAGTTGGTGAACGAACTGCATGCGCCGGCGAGAAAAAATTTTCCCCGAAGACATGTCATTGTACGGGGATACGATGACCTGTGGCAAGCCGACATTGTCGAGATGCGTCCGTATTCTCGTTTTAACAGAGGTTACCACTACATACTCACCGTCATCGATGTGTTGAGCAAGCACGCATGGGCTGTACCACTCAAGGGTAAAGGAGGAAGCGAGACAGCTGACGCAATCGTTGAAATAATTCGAAATAGCAAGAGATGCCCGAAAAACATGCAAACCGATAACGGGAAGGAATTTTACAATACTGATGTGCAACGGTTTATACAGAAACATAACATTAATCACTATTCCACATATTCGGTATTAAAGGCGTCGGTCGTCGAGCGATTCAATCGCTCGCTGAAGAACGATATGTGGAAGATGTTTACGTTGAACGGAACTTACAAGTGGATTGACGTGTTGCCGGAACTCGTATCGGATTACAACGCGCGCAAGCATCGAACGATCGGCATGCGACCCGTCGACGTTACCCCCGCGATCGCTGAAAGACTCTTGGCTACCGTGTATAACCGCGTAAATATCGCAGGTCCGGCAAAGTTCAAAGTAGGTGACCCGGTACGCGTTAGCAAGTACAAGCAACTTTTCGAGAAGGGTGACACACCAAATTGGACAACCGAGGTGTTTACAATAGTTAAAGTGCAGCGTACTTATCCCGTAACATATATACTCGAACATTATCGCAAAAAATCTATCGCTGGAGCGTTTTATGAGCACGAGTTGCATCGCGCGAATTATCCAGATGTGTATCTCGTGGAGAAAGTACTGCGCAGGAGGGGTGACGATGTTTACGTGAAATGGCTGGGATTTGATAGTTCGCACAATTCTTGGATACATAAGGATAATGTGATTTAATTCATCACACAGATTGTAATCATTAATTTTCTAATTTTATGGAAAAATATACAATGTGTACAACATATAAACAATATATGAAGTTAACTAATTGGTAATTTTTTATTGCTAGTCAAATAAATTCAAATAGAGAAATTCATACAACTCGACCAATACCAGCAAATAAACGGGCGAAGTTGGAAGAATATTTTTTCTATATGTTCGTTTCCTGCTTCAGCGACTTTTCGGACCTATATTTTTCTAGCCTATTTATTCACGGTATGGTTGGAGGAAGATTAAGGGAATTTTGTAATCTCAAACCAAGAGATACGTTCTCTCTAAAAAATATTCTTCCAACTTCGCCCGTTTATTTGCTGGTATTTGTCGAGTTGTATGAATTTCTCTATTTGAATATATGAAGTATTTGAAAAATATACAAAATCTTTATTAATACATCCTTTCCATTAGTCGTTACAATATAAAATACATACACATATGTTACATAACATTATATCACACACACGCACGCACGCACACACACACACACGCACACGCACACGCACACGCACACACACACGCACACACACACGCACATACACACACACACACACACACATACACACACACGATATTACATTACATTACAAATATAATTTACAATGGTATTTTATAATGTCCCCATGGTAATGTGTCGGTCGAATCGGGTATGACGTACCGCTTGTCATCGTACGGACTCAGAGCAATTTTTGTCTCACGGATGGTATACACTTCATGCAATTTTGATCTTATACAAGACTGCTGTCGTGAGATTTCTATCTCGTTATTCAGGCACATCGATAAAGCCGATATGAAGTTTACACAATTTTCTAATATCGCGTCCACTGTAACGAATCCTAAAGATGTATCAAATGTAATACGCGCTAGCAACGCCTTTAACAAAAATCAACTCGTGGATTGCGAGCTGGCAGCTTTAGTTTTTACTCCATAATACGTATGAAAAAAAAATGTAAAAGAGAAAAAATAAAGAGTTTTTAAATCTAAATCATAATATAATTTCTTCGCACGAATTTCTATTCTCCATCTTTCTCCCACCCGTAAGTAGTCCCCAATAGTTGCATGGTCCTTGCAAGAGAGGTAGCATGAAAGAGAAGAAAAAAGATAGACGAGGCGCACGCGGAGGAAAGAGATGTCGCGGCAAGGTGTATGAAAGAGAGAGATAGCGCGAGACTAGGGAGAGCGCTAGGAAAGACAGGGACAGCGCGACACTACGAACCGTGAGAGAGGTAACGTTAGGAGAGAAAGAGACAGCGCGACACTACGAACCGTGAGAGAGTAAGCGTTAGGAGAGAAAGAGAAAGCACGCGAGAGATGATACAGTGAAGGAGAGCACAAGGCGTATGTAAGCGACAAAGAGATGAAAAGAAAGATAGCGCGTGAGATGACGAGGTGAAGGAGAGCGCACGCGAAAGATGACGCGGTAAATGAGAGCGCGAGAGAGAATTTTTTAAAATAAATTTCTAATACTTTTTAACTATATATTTTTTTTTTATGTTAATATTTTAATAATGATGAGGTGAGGGGAGAGGAAGGACATCTTAATCTAAAGTAAATTAAAAACATGTTTCTATATAATATTTTTAATCATAAAATGTGTGTATGTTTTTACAAAATAAATGTGTGTGTGTAAATTTAAAAAATAAAAAAACAGAAAAAAGATATAAGAAAAATTATAAAATAAGAAATATAAGGGGGCAGGATGGCATGGTATGGCACGGTGCGGGGCGATGGTGGGCTGATGGCGAGGCGGCTGCTGCTGCGAGGCACTGGAGGGCTGATCGCGAGGCGGTGGAGCTTCTGCATGATACAGAAAAAAATTTTATTAGAAATTTGAAAAATTTAAATTCATTCTGAAACACTTATCAGTTCCAATCTTCGACTATATCTTCGGGATATGGCTCCAACCCAAAGAGCTCTCGAAGGGCAAAAGTATTATCCCACATGGATGGGTTACTACGCTCCCACTCGCGGGCGTCTTCGGTGTCACCCCACATGTAATCGAACCAATATCGATCATTATAGCGCACCATCCGCGTCCATTCCCCATCGGTCATCCCTTCCTCCACTATTAGCAGAAAATTTAAATCATAATCCAAATCATAATCCAAATTTTGCTCGTTGATCAACTGAAAAAAAAAATAAAAATATATAACCATTAGGCCCCTGCGCACAATAGAGAAAATATTATAAATAATTTGCACTACTTACATCAACGGGAAGCCTGCAACAAGAAGCCATCTTTCACCGATATGTATATTCACTTATTTATCACTGTACACGATGACTGCTGAATACGTTTTAACGCGAAGACAGATTCACAAATTCGAGCAGCCAAACGTTGGCGCTGATGCGTTGCATTCTTTTCTTAATAATTAAGGAAGATGTTTCGCTCTTTTATGGGAGATTTTCCGCGAGGGTACAACAGCTGCCGAAAGTCAGCGCTTTTGCACCTATAAAAACGTTCCGACATGTTCGTCGCAGCGTCTGCCTCCAGTCTTTTCCACAATATCCTAATGATAAAATAAAAATGTGAAAACATTGTTTTTAATGGTCTCTAGAGTGTTCGGTTACAAATTCGAGCAGCCGAACGTTGGCGCCGTTGCAATTCTTCCTTAAAAAAATATTGATGAAGATGTTTCACTCTCGTTTTATGGGAGATTTTCCGCGAGGGTGCAAAGCTGCCGAATGATTTCCTAATGATAAAATGCCCATAAAAATATAAAAAAAAAACAGTTTTACGGACTCGTAGAGTTCTCAGGCAATAAATCGATCACAAAGATAAACACCTGTCGAACGTGTTTATGACCTTTCGAAGATTTTACGACACGCGTCCCCGAGATCCCCCCACCCCGCGTGACGTCAGACCCCGCACCTACAAGATCTCCCACCCCGCGTGACGCCAGACCCCGCGCCACCAAGATCCCCCCACCCCGCGTGACGTCATACCCCTGCGCCCCCGAAATACCCCCGCGCCCCGCACCACCCTCATTGTTCCATGGAGTAGAACTCCCCTTGTATACCTACTCACAGATATTTTCTTCTATTGTTTTTACATCACAGAGATTTATGTGTGTGCGTTTTGCTTCTTCCTCCTATTATATTAATTTTTTTATTTTATTATTTAAAATTCTTTATTAATTTTTTCTCTAGTATGTTTGTTTTTAATTACAGATAGAAGTTGTTTTTTATTACTGATTAAAGATTATAGACATAATTTTAAGTGTATGATATATATATATATATATATATATATATATATATATATATATATATATTATTAAAGAAAAATGTGTTTTATTGAAATTTGTTTTATTCTTCGATCAAAAAACTAACTTCTTCGCGGAAAACTAATCACAGTGTATAAAATTTAAAAATAACATTTTATTCTTAATATACTGAGCATTTTATGCCATCCAAATGTAACTTGAAATATATACATACGTATTTTGGATTCTTATGTTTCAAACATTTCGTGGTAATAAGTAGAATTAAAAGGGTACATTTTTTAAAAAGAAACACTAAGTTACTTAATCTAATAGAAGAAAAAAATTGCATTTTCTTCTATTTTATCATGCTATATTTTCTTGTGTTTTATCATAATTTAATAAATTTTTCAAAATTATCATATTTTTCTATATCGTATTGCATATACATTTTTCTTGTTTATTATTTCCTTCTCAGGTTAATTAATTGTCAAACCTTGATATGGAAGAAAATAAAATAATTATAAAAAATAATTTTTAAAAATTTATAACTTTAATAAACTCGTTTAGTATAAAAGAATGTTTTCAATTGGTATTTGATAAATGCTTTTTGATCAAACTTAAATGTATTGCTTAGAAATTCATAGTTGAGTTATTTTGGGTTTCAGTTGATGTTTAATATTTTATATGTCTTTCTTAAAAATTGTTGGAAAAGCTTACTATTTAAGTAGATCTGTCTGGCATCTGAAGGCATGGCAATCATTTTTCAAGTATTAAAAACGTGTTTCTCGCGAGTGCTTTACATGGGCACAGTCAGTACCGCCATTACACCGAGAGATGGCTCCCCGGCGGACTATCTTTCCGTAGTCAAGAAACTGCCACAGGAGGTATATAAGGCGATCAAACGCTGAAACTAAAATTTAATATTCGTACGTTATGTAGTTAACGTGAAAAATGATGAATCTTATTTATGTTAAAATATTTCGCGTATTTTTATTCTTATGACGGTAAAATTGTTTTAAAATATATCGCGTATTTTTATTCTTATGATGGTAAAATTGCGTATTGAATGCACTTAAGTTTAAAAAACTTATTTTTGTCAAAATTTATCTTTTATAATTCAGACATCGTAAAAATACATTTTAAATGATTATAAATTGAAATCATTATTTTCAAAGCGCTTCTATTTGCATATGTATGTGTGAACGCGTAATTATAATAGTTTATTCAAATTCACGAAAAAAAGATACTCTTTTATTATACCCGCTTTGCTTTTAGAGTTTAGACTGTCCTATAAAAGGTCTAAAAATGCTTTCGGTAATTAAATAAAAGAAAATATACATCTAAACGTCTTGTCTATTAGATAATTGCGAAATGTTTTTTAGATTTGCAATTTATAGCAGTCTTTATCAGATTATATCAATATTAAAATTCTTGATCTCCATTTTGTTTTGACAATTTTAATTATTATTTAAATGCGTGATTATTTTGCTTTGTGCTACTACTTTTCTTTTAATATTAAAGTTTATTTTAAATAAACGAATATTACATTCACTCAGTGTGTGATTATTCAAGCAATTACACATTCACCTTCTTGCTAGTGTCGCGCGGAAATTATAGTTACTGCGTCGTATAGGATTATACGTACTTTGTGACGGTTCGGTTCACACGTGACTGTAACTAGCGACCGTCTTACGTGTTAAAGTATCGCGACGGATTAATTAGCGACGGCTTGACTGACCCGAAATTAGTTAGCGACTGCTCCGATTGATAGCGGAATTTATTAGCGATTGCCCGACGCGCGCTTGTGACGGGTCTTATATTTCCTCCTTTTTTGGTTATTGTACGGAAGGGGTGCCTGGATACAGGCCCCGGTATTTCGTGAGGTCAACGTGCGCGATTCAAGTCCAAGTGCAAGCGAAGTAAGTTCAAAGTCGAAATTCTTCGCTTACATTTTCACAATTTCCTCGTTTCTACGCGTGGTTCGCTGCGTTGGCGTTTTTGCGCGGTCAGCGTTCTTATAATTATTATATTAAAATTGGTTTATAGCTTTTCGGGCTATAAAATGCATATCATCTGTAATTTACCCGACTAAAATGTCAGTTTAGCAAATTTTTAACATATTGAATATCTAGCAAAGCGATAGAATCGCAACGCCAAGTACATACAAACAATTGTGCGACGTCGCTACTTCTAGAGGCGCTACCAAATATATATATATATATATATATATATATATATATATATATATATATATATAATATAAATATAAATTATATAATAAATATTTCGTTAGATTTTTTATTAATGTGTGGTTCCGCTCCTTAGATATTTTAATTGAAAACACATTCGACATAAAAATCCTAGATTAAATTATTATAAATATATATATATGTATAATATAAACAACTGTGTCAATTAAGCTCGCAAGATTAAAATTAATAAAAATCAAATTAAAAAGGCCTGTTCGAGCATATACAAAATTTAATAAAATTGTGTTGGTTTACATTTGTGGCGGAACGTTTCGACACTCTACTTGTGTCATTTTCAGCCGCAATTAATTTAACAATTAGAGAAATGAAACAACTACATAAGTACGCCAGTCCAATCTATTAGCCTTGATTAGTCAATTGGTAAAATTAAATGTCAGGTTGTATTGTTGTTTGGTCACTCACCGAGTCGTACGTGGAATGGTGTTCTAATTTTTGCCTTGTGCTATGACATTTATATGTCACTATAAAACGAATGATTAAAATGATGAACTTTTTTGTCACTTAGTGATGGATTCAAGACAAAACAAGACAAGAATCGGACATACTTGTCTTGTCTTAATTTTTTAAAGTCAAGAATTATTATGTCTTGATCTCGACAATCAATTTCTTGTCTTGATTCTTGATTCTTGCAAGATTCTTGCAAGATTCTTGATACTTTTATAATATCTATAAATATTCATTTACAATATCTTGATTTTATTATTTTTGAAAATTTTTATAAAAATTATCGAAAAAATATGTTTTTGACAGAAAAATGTCCACTAAAGGCACAGAAAAGAAAAAATAAAAAATTTTATAAAGTGTTATTAAAACATAAAATTGTATTACTGGTAAGAGTAAATATGAGTATCAAATATTAAGAGACACAGTATTGCCTTGCGTTGAATATTATCATAATTTGACAAACATTTATATTTAAATGTTTTATTAAAATTTAAGACTTAAGTATTAGGCTTTATTAAGATTTAATTATTACAATTTCCATTTCTTTCAGATTTTGGTATTATTTGGTATTATGTATAAAGCAATATATTATATTTTCCTTTACAATTATTATATTTTCCTTTACAATTATTATTTGAACATTATTATATACAAAAAAGAATGATATAATATAGGCTCTAAAAACTTACCTTTTTAAAAAAAATTACAAAAAAGACGTTAAATATTCGCTCGCCAGTTGTGAAAAACTGTTATATTTATTTGGAAAATAGTGTTATTTTAAACATTTGTAAAAAATTATTTTACAAATGATTTTAATATTGTGTAAAATAAAGTCTACAAAAATGATATCAAAAAATTGTGCTAAGTAAAAATAAAAACTTATAAAAATGTTTTAATGAAAAAAGTATAAAATAGTTATTGAAAAATCTAATCAAAAGAAGACCAAATACCAAACATAAAAAACAAAATTAAAAATTAATAGAAAAATTAAAAGTTAGAAATTTATACAAAAAAAATACAAATTAATACAAATTTCAAAAATAAAAAAATATTAATTTAAAAAACTTAACGCTGCTCTAAATTGAACAATATGTTAATAAAATTGGTATTTATTAATTTTGCATTTTAATAGTTAGAGATTGTATTTTGTGAAAAATGAGGAAAAGTATACAAAGTGCAGGTGTACAGACCAAATCTTTTAGATGAGCATTTCAAATTTTGCCGCTCAAATCATGGCATCAATATTGTAATACTTATAATATTAAAATGCCTAGTTGGCATAAAGCACAGTGATATATTTGTGTATTTTTGTTTAAAAAAGGTCTGATTATAATATTTATGTTAAAAATCATAATAACATATACAGGGTGGTCCTCGTAACGGTCGCCACTATTTTTAAGGCACTTGCGATAATCTGACAAAAAGTCATAAACAGAAATGTATCAGTTTCTAACCGGCAACAAATTGTAATAATAAAAATTGGCCAAACATTTTTTTTTTTCGATAAAAAAGCAAGGTCACCTTGACTTTTTTAAATGGAATCATTGTGTTTTTTTTTAATAATAATGTAGAGGACAGCAAAACAAATTCAATGAGTACACACAATGTTATTTTAAGTTATATTACAACTCAAAATAAACCATTTTAAATTTGCCAAAGCGTAATTCTTTGCTATCGAGGAAGTTCACTAGAAACGTAAATAGTAAATAAATGTAATAACATACTAGTTAAAGTAGATGTTCAAAATGCATTCCACCTTCCGCAACACAAAGTTCCGTTCTTTTCAATAAATTATTATGTGTAGCATCAACTAAACTGGAATGTTTCACGCTTCTGCACGCCCTTATTATGCGTTCTTAGAGGTCATCGATACTATTAATCGGTGTTTCATTGTATACAACTGACTTTAAATATCCCCACAAATAAAAATCTAATGGAGATAAATCTGGTGAACGAGTCGGCCAGCGACATGGACCATATGTACTGACTATCAACCGATCTCCGCACATGGTATTCAGATAATTTCTAACTATTACTGCGTATAACGTGCTGGACATCCGTCTTGTTGAAAATACATGCTTCTTCGTATATCGTAAGGAACGTCTTCCATAAGTTGGGGCAAATAATACCGCAAAAAATCGAGATATCCATAGGACGTTAGGTTTTCTTCGTAAAGATACGATCCAATTAAATAACCGTTTAAAATGCCACACCAAACATTAATACTTATTTTGTTTTGAAAATTATGCACACGAGTCCAGTGCGGATTCTCCGTTGCCCAGAAATGTCGATTATAACGATTTACAATACCGTTATTCGTAAATTTTGATTCATCTGTCCACATTATTTTATTCAATACTTCATGGTCTTCTTCGTAAACAGTGATTAGCCATGCAATAAATTGTAGGCGTCGCGGACCATCAGTTAAGCGTAAATGTTGTATCAATGTCATTTTGAATGGGTGATACTTGTTCTTCTTCGCAATTCTGATTATACTTGTACGTGATATATCCATTTCTGCAGCGATTTTTTGAGTAGAAGTATGCGGATTAACTTCAAAATGGGCCAGTACTAACGCGGCATTGTTATCATTAGTCACGGCTTAGCACGATTGACACGTTTTCCACATGGAAATTTGCCATGTACACGTAAAGAACGCTCAATATTATATAAAAAGTTTTTGCAGAAGGATGAGCTCTATCCAGATATCGTTCCCTGTACAAGGCCACTGCTTCGCGTGCATTTCTTCTACACTCGCCAAGCACTAGTAACATATCTACCTTCTCCGTATTACAATAGCGATTCATTATAGCGATTCAGGCACTCAGATACAAGATGACCTGATCAGTTTACTGATTAGGTTAATACTAAACTACATATTATGGACAACATAAGGTCAAATAGCCGAGTCTGTTTACTATTTACGTTTCTAGTGAACTTCCTCGATAGCGAATAATTACGCTTTAGCAAATTTAAAATGGTTTATTTTGAGTTGTAATATAACTTAAAATAACATTATGTGTACTCATTGAATTTGTTTTGCTGTCCTCTACATTATTATTAAAAAAAAAACAATGGTTCCATTTAAAAAGTCAAGGTGACCTTGCTTTTTTATCGAAAAAAAAATGTTCGGCCAATTCTCATTATTGCAATTTGTTGCCGGTTAGAAACTGATAAATTTCTGTTGATGACTTTTTGTCAGATTATCGTAAATGCCTTAAAAATCGTGGCGACCGTTACGAGGACCACCCCGTATATATGTATATTGTATATGTACAATTGTAATTTCAGTTGTCAAGAATCAAGAATCTTGATTGATTTTTCTTGTTTTGTCTTGATCTTGAAGTATAAATCTTGTCTTGTCTCGATTTTATCAAGTACAAGAAATTTGTGTTCTTGTCTTGAAAAATCAAGACAAGACAAGATCTTGAAATTTGTGTCTTGTCGTCTATCATTAATGTCACTTAATCAGTTTAGAACTCATCTACGAAACTTAGACAACTCACCATACATGCAAACATATGAACATATTTGAAGAGAAATTTTGTCAAGAAGTAAAATATATAAATTAAAAGATCGCTGTACATTCGTAACTATTAACTGTTTGATATTGAGATATACTCTTATGGAAAGAGAAGGTGTGGACAATGATATAAAGCTTGTGGGTATGGTTCTTATATATCCTTTGTAGGTGAGAACGCATGTTGTTGGATAAATATTGTGAAAGTTATTTATTATTGAGGGTTTCAAGTAACGGAAAATACAAGTGATCTTGCATTTCACAATCTTCTATAGCGTTTAAACCGTTTATTTGTTGTTTAATGTGGATTGTTTCTCCGATAAGACGTTTGAAATAATTTGTTCCTTTATCTAATATTTTTACCTTATCTCAGTCCATATCATGTTTTTGTTTGGTGATATGTAGAGAAACTACTGATTGTTGCGAGATGTGTTTTTTTGTGTTAGACTTGTGTTCGCCGATTCTTGTTTTTAATTGTCTTTTGGTCTGACTTACATAGGATGCGTTACAATCTTTGCACCCAATTTTATAGATAACATTGTTCGACGCTGTTGGTGTGTGTGATGTCTTTGTGTACTTTTATAAAATTACTAACAAGGGAACGGTCGGAAGTGTCCCTCACCGATTTTAATGAGCCTTGAATATGTTGTAGAGCATTGAAAAATATTAGACCCGTATTTTTTTTAGCGGCGTATTTCGATGTTTAGGGGGTAAAACACCCCCTTGAAAAAAAAAACGGTTTTTTAATTTCTGAGCTAATACCGTCGAAACGGTAAAAAATATTAAAAAATGTTTCAAGTAAAAGTTTTATGGTTTTTAATGTTCTTTAAAACAGTGCAAAGAAATTTTTCAAAAATTACAAATTTTTTAGAAGTTCCCCCCCACCTTTATAATTTTAGAAAAATTTCTTTGCACTGTTTTAAAGAACATTAAAAACAATAAAACTTTTACTTGAAACATTTTTTAATATTTTTTACCGTTTCGACGGTATTATCTCAGAAATTAAAAAACCGTTTTTTTTCAAGAGGGTGTTTTACCCCCTAAACGTCGAGATACGCCGCTAAAAAGAATACGGGTCTAATATTTTTCAATGCTCTACAACATATTCAAGGCTCATTAAAATCGGTGAGGGACACTTCCGACCGTTCCCTTGTAAGTCGGTTAAAACATTTGAAACCGGCGGCGGCAAATTCTGTGCCTCGAAAAGAGCCGCAAACATATTCTGATAAATCTTTAATATACGGGACCGCTATGTATTTTTTCTTGTTTGTTTCTTTATTTACTAATGTCTTGTTGTTGGACTTCAATTTAGTGGCAATTAACTTTTTTATTCTTAACCGTGTATATTTAAAAATAAACGGTAATGGGTAACCATTTTCGAGAAGAATGTTTATGGCAAATGTGATGTTTTTGTTATGTTATTTCGGGTTGGATAAAAATATAGCTCTGTCAATTAAACTGTATACAGTGCCGATTTTATCGCATGTCGGATGGTTTGAATAAAATGACAGATATCTTTCGGAAAATGTTTTTATTAAATTTTGTACATGCTCGAACAGGCCTTTTTAATTTGATTTTTATAAATATATATAATATGTATGTCAGTTAGCTATTTTGACGACAGTAAATAACTAAACATCTTATTGTATACATAAGAGTACATTGACTCCCTGACGTATACATTACTTGCGATTTTGTGATAAAATGCACTGGTGCGTATGTATAAGGAATTAAGTATAGATCGATTAATACAGCGACAGTATAAAATTATGTACAGTACATTGTACTATTTGGCTATTATGACGACCACTAATTTCTATAAAACGGTTGTTTTATGGAAAAATAAAAAAATCCTTCTTTTGAATAGCGATCATTCATCGAATAAGCAGGCAATTAAGAAATATTTGCATTTTTGTAAATCCGAGAGATTTATCTAAGAAAATTATTTATTTATTTACAGCAATAAAATTGATCAGGAAAAAAAACGAATAACAATAAATAAAAACAAACAACAAAAAACGAATAACGCATTTTTCGCCCCTTCTTCTTCATTTCGTTTCGATCGCTCTAGAGACTTACCGGAGACCTGAGACGGGGATGAGGTTCAAGACGCATGAATTTTTTTGTAATTCAGATAATATACAATATGCTGCATTTGGGTATGACATGGTAAAACACTGTGTTCAATGATGTATTCATTAACTGAATAGCAATACAAATGTTTACTCAATCTTCTACCACGTCAACAATACGAAATCATTATTGCTTCAACAGAGACACTGCAAGTTAGTGAATGAGCGTTGATGATTCCATTAGAGATCACAAGATTCTATTAGCGGAAGCTATAATATTGAACTCTCGCTTAAAAGATTCTCGTGCTTTGTAAATGGATTCCCTCCTGACATTCGATGCAAGCTGGATCCGTGGTTTGCAAATTAGTACCCATCTATTACTTTCGTCTGCTTAAAATCAAAATAAACATGATATAATATTAATAGGCAGCGTGACATTAAGATCTCGTTTGTACAGCATTCTTACCAGTATAATTGTCATCATCACAATTTAGTCTTTCTTTAGATTGAATGAACAGTGAGAATACACAATACTTAGAAACTATCTCATACTGTAGTTGCGCAATAGTTATCTCAGCATTGGTGTGGTTGCGTGGACACAAAAATGCATTATTTCTAGCGTAAAGATGCAACTAAATAAAAGAGATTGATTAATGACTTGAAAATTATTAGGTTTATGTTGCATATATATATACTTTTGTATTATAAACTATGAAGATATAACATAAAATACTTGCTTTTAAATATAATGGCCCGTATTCTCAACTCACATTTATCGCTAAATGTGCCTCTAAATGTGCGTTAGATGACACGATAAATATGGCGGTATTCTGAGCGCACATTTAGAGGCACATCGCCATTTTTAGTCTAAATGCGCAACTTTATAGTGAAAATCCTATCTTCTATCTCTTCTTGTATCAACTTTTGGCGAATCTGTGTCAAGGTATACACAGGTTTTGAGGACATTGTAGTGGTTGTGTATGTAGGTTGGGGATGCACCAATGGATCTCCTGCAGAGAACAACATCCAAATGTCAGAAGGATGCATGAATGCATGACACCGGAAAGTGGTTGCTCCCGGGTAAGGGAGTTCTGTACTGCGTCTTTGTAAGAAGAGAGTTCCCACCAGGGACGGGGCAGTGACTCGTCACTGGGCAGAAGGACCAAGCTATGCAACGGGATGGTTGGTGTACTCTTGGGTCCATTGCAGAAGTAAAGGTCTCTGGTCCATTTGATGGCACATTTATCGTTGGCTATAGCAGGTGGGTTTTGATCCCATTTTGTGTTGGTCTTCCAGTGAGGATATCCTCCTTGGAATACCCATGTGTGACTGAGAATCGTGTAGTAAAGCCCGTTATCATCATTAAGTGATCAGGTGTCGATTCCTAATTCGTGTTCTAAATCTTTCATTTGTTCCTAATTCTGCTAAGGCTGTAGCATAGGAGTTGTTTTCAACCATGGCAAGAAGTAATTGCGATGAAAATGCCCCGAAAACTGCCCCCGTTGAAGGCTCCTCCAGGTGGTATATACAGAGTGTTCCTACCTGACTACGTTGAGGAAGAGCTTGAGCTCGTATCCGACAAACAGTTTCATTCTCCGGTAATGCACAGGAGGGAACGATAGATGGGTAATCTCTGAACGTTGTTTCCAGCATGACTTTTAACTCTGTCTCGGTGGTTGTGGATGGTATGGTTTCATTCAATTCATTAACATCCACCCAAACCTGCATAGCACGAAGAACTATGTTGTAATTGTCATCAGGGGTCACAACATAAGCAGTTGCTAACACCCTCCTAGTCATCACACAGGTTCGTTATCACATTATAGAGGAGTGTCCTAGCCTCTACTATAGTATAAGTAGGTTGGGCTGGCCCGTTCAACATGGAGCAGAGAGCCTGCATGTGGTCACATCTTCTGAAACTGTCTAGTAGAAGGTCGTATGGGTTTTTTTGTAGCACCTTCTAAAATATCATTGAAATATTCATACGGACGGGCGAAGTAAAGAGGATCAAATATAGTAGAATAAAAGACGAAGGAGTTGAGAAATGAAGGAACTTGTAATCTGCTAAACTTCGCTAAGTTAATGAAGTTCAAGGTCAAGTTCTCCTCTATAGCTCTGTTATCAAGGGAGGTTATCTTATCAGTTGTCTTCCGATTCACAAAGCAGCAAACTTCCTTGCTGTATAAACAGCATAAGAATAATGTTCATTTATTTGAACTCTCAATGGATATTTGTTGTAGATATCTTTATGGTGAAGCTCTGTTATGACGAAACCCAGTTGAACATCCTTGTATTGTGTGGTCCAGAGTAAATGTCTCTGGTGGTATAACCCAGGTGCATGTGTTACATGAGAAGTGGAGACCCATCTGTGTGGTTATGGGGTGTCCCACCTCCGTATAATGGCTAAGAATTGAAAGACCATAAAGGAAGCAGCTCTGAAAACAAATGGTGTAATTTATTCCCCTTTTGGCATATTCCAGAGCTGTATCGGATGTGATGGCATAAAAGCTGGAGTGGTTTAGATTTTGATTTGCTATGCCTCCTCTTCTCAGTGCAGGACATGGCAGTCTGTGAGAAATTGATCTTGAATGTACCTTAGCAGTGTACTTTTGCAGATCTTCTATTGCTAAGGTTGTTTTTTCCTTTATCAGCACTTCTATCAGTTCTGTGAGCTCAGGGTTTCCGTGAACCCACCCATGCAATTCCATGAGTTGCTTAATACTAGATATTATACTCCCTATCTCTACAACTTAAAGGGTAGCTCGTTTAGCCCTCAATTGTGTCATAGATCCGAAGTATGATGTATATCTTCCTCGTGCTGTTTGTTTGTGCGCATGTGATTTTTGTTCCGTATACAAAATTGCTCTTTTACTTTGGTAAGGTGTCAAATGTTTCCAGGGAATCAACCTGGTTTGCTCTTGCTGTGGTGCCATGGTAATGCCTTCCATTGTCACTTGCCATGCCTTCCATTGTCACTTGCCATGCCTTCCATTGTCACTTGCCATGCCTTCCATTGTCACTTGCCATGCCTTCCATTGTCACTTGCCATGCCTTCCATTGTCACTTGCCATGCCTTCCATTGTCACTTGCCATGCCTTCCATTGTCACTTGCCATGCCTTCCATTGTCACTTGCCATGCCTTCCATTGTCACTTGCCATGCCTTCCATTGTCACTTGCCATGCCTTCCATTGTCACTTGCCATGCCTTCCATTGTCACTTGCCATGCCTTCCATTGTCACTTGCCATGCCTTCCATTGTCACTTGCCATGCCTTCCATTGTCACTTGCCATGCCTTTTCCCTCAGGAGTTGGGTGTAGGTGGTGATACAGGGTGTCGTTTTTAGTTCCTCACATTCGGGCGAAGGTCCCTTATTTTGAAGGTACCGAGTGTACTGTCCCTCTAAATGTCTGACCGTTTTTATCACATCCAGCTCATCGCTCCAGCTCATCGCTCCAGCTCATCGCTCCAGCTCATCGCTCCAGCTCATCGCTCCAGCTCATCGCTCCAGCTCATCGCTCCAGCTCATCGCTCCAGCTCATCGCTCCAGCTCATCGCTCCAGCTCATCGCTCCAGCTCATCGCTCCAGCTCATCGCTCCAGCTCATCGCTCCAGCTCTTTAGTGCAACCTGCTGGATTGATCGAGTGTTGGCAAACATACTTGTCCATTTTACTTGCAGGCCTATATTCGAGAGAGCATAAAGCTTGTTCAGGAGTTTTGGGTTACACGGCTTGATCCTGGATAAATTTTCTACTAGGGTGTCACGAACTATATCCGTGTCTAAGGTGAAGAGCTGCTGGTGTCCTTATTGACAATGATGGTCATCAATCCTTTTTTAATCTCTTTCTTGACATAATTCTCCGGTTGGATCGGTATTTCTAGTGGTAATCTTTGAGGGTCTTTGATCAAAGCAAGAAAATCTCTGCGCTCCAGTGGCTAGGGTCACAACTCTGCGCATTTGTTTTTGTAGTATCGGGTCATTTAGGGTTGTTCTAACCAGATGGAGGTTCGTGCTCAAAAGATCTTGAACAGCCCGAGTACAAAATTGGCTATAAATTGAAATGGGATATCCACCTAGGCTTCTTGTAACCCCAAGAGTAGGCAACAGGTATACTCCCAGGGTTTCTGTGCGAGCCATTCATTCTCGAACCACAGATGCAGGGCGGCCTCTGTGATGGTACAGAAATATGCGTACATGGGTGTTGAATCCTCTGCAGCAGCTGTTGCTCCAGTTGAAAAGATGCCTGCTATATCGCTGTTCATAGAAGGTATCACCTGATTTGCTTCACTCGCCAGTCGAGTTATCCTTTTGCTACAACTGCTTACTTGTGCTTCCTTATAATGATATTTCCGAGAATATTCCAAGAGATTTCTTGAGTACCATGTTTCTTCTAATTTAATTTTGATGTGCGCTGCCTCACATAGATCCTTCAATACATTTAAATACTGCTTCACATAGTCATTCATTGTTTGCTGTCTCTTTTGCAAAAACTCATTGGGGGGTATTCTTAAGATAATGACCTGGTTGTCCCCCTGTCCCAGAAGGGAGGCAGACGTCCCACATCTCCATGATGCCAGTAGGATTATGAGAATGGTGGCCAAAGTACACCCTTTTTGACGAAGACCTTCTAGCCAAGCCTCTGGTCCGTGATAGCAGCGTGACCCGTTGAGAGGGTCTCCTCTTGAACCTTGCTGGGGAGGGATAAACCTATCTTGAAAGAGAAGCACTGAAATCAATGGAAAGTAGTGTGTGAATGAGTAAATATTGTGGAGGCCAAATAGCCTGTCCAGTTCTATAAAAAAAGGTGTGAATGTAACGTTGCTCTTTCGTGAGTTTCGCTCGGACTCGCTCGGTCGGGATCAGGGCTCGTGAAAGGGTTTAGCAAGACAGCAGACGTGGTGTACGTTTAAAAGAAAATGTTTATTCAAAGTAAATGATAGAGTGCATGTACATGTATGACGCGTGAGTATTTACAGATGCTCGAATTGATGTGTGTAAGATGCGCGTGTATCAAGCTTCGGTGTGGGTGTGTGTGTATAAATGTGTCGGCGGCGTGCATGTATAACGGTATATAGTGTGTATAAATGTATATATATTGGCCACGCGGTTAAGGGCTCCTCGTCGGTACTTCATTTCGAAATCATACTGATGGAGCTCAAACAGCCACCGGGCGAGGCGCCCAGTGGGAGCTTCCAGTCTTTGCAGCCACTTTAGCGATTGGTGGTCGGTAATCACGGTGAAGCGGTATCCTTCGAGGTAGCCCTTCATCCGTCGAATGCCCCACACGACCGCGAGGCATTCTAGTTCTGTCGCGCTATAGTTCTTCTTGGCCCCATTCAAGGTACGGCTTGCGTATGCGATTACGCGTTCGCCCTCGTCGTAATTCTGCGAAAGAACCGCTCCGAGCCCGTCGGTGCTCGCGTCGGTCTGTAGCACGAAGGGTCGCGAAAAGTCTGGACAGGCGAGTACGGGTGCGGAAATAAGCGTCCGTTTTAGTACGTGAAACGCTTCGTTTTCAGTTTCTCTCCAAGACCACCGCGCGTGCTTTTTCGTGAGCTTCGTAAGTGGAGCGGCGATTTTTGAGAAGTCGGCTATGAACCGCCGGTACCATGACGCCATACCTAAAAATTGACGCACTTGTTTTACCGACGTAGGTTCCGGCCAGTTCGCGACGGCGCTGACTTTTTCCGGGTCTGTGCGGATCCCGTTGCGATCGATGACGTGACCGAGATACTTTAATTGCCCTACGCAGAATCGGCACTTCTCAGGATTAAGGCGGAGTCGCGCCTCCCGTAACCGGCGGAATACCTCGGCGAGCAGCTCGATATGTTCCTCGAAGGTCCGGCTTATGATGATGATGTCGTCTAGATACACGAACACGTGCGGTTCGAGGGCCGGTCCTAGGACGCTGTCTAGGAGCCGCTGGAAGGTGGCTGGCGCGGAATGTAAACCGAACGGCATCACGGTAAATTGAAATAGTCCTCTTCCGGGAATGGTAAAGGCGGTGATCGGTCGGCTGTCAGGCTTTAATGGTACTTGCCAATATCCGTTTTTCAGGTCGAGTGTCGTCAGGTAGCGTGCTCCCCGCAGTTTGTCGAGCGTCGCCGTCACCTGGGGCAGGGGATAGGCGTCCTTGACGGCCACGTCGTTTACCCGGCGGAAATCTATGCAGAAACGGTGTTTGCCGTCTTTCTTCTTGACGATTACTATGGGTGAGCTCCAGGCGCTGTGTGAGGGCTCGATTACGCCTGCCGCCTCCATGTCCTCGACTTCCCGATCGATGATCGCCTGCATGGCCGGGTTTCGTGGTCGGTAGTGCTGTTTAATTGGCGCCGTATCTCGGAGGCGAATGTGATGCTGGGCCAACGTGGTCGGTCCGCGCACGGCCTCGAATTTGGCCAACTCGGTTTGCAGAAATCCTTGCAACTGCCGCTGCTCACGCGGGGTGCACGTGGTCAGTCCGCCCGTCACTCCGCACCTCGGAGCGGCCCGGTTCTTCGGTCGCCACGGTGGCGGCGGGATGTGGATTCCGGTGCGTCCCCAGAGGTCGGCGCCGATGAGTACCTGGCTTTCTAACAACGGCAGGATCGCGAACTCGTGTCGGTATAGCTGGCGATTGATCCGGACCGATAGGGTGACTATCCCGGCCGTTTCGGCGGCCGCGCCGTTCGCCAGTTGGATTTGCTCCTCGTGGGCTTGGATGGAGCACCCCTATTGCCGCAGTTGCTCGGCGGTCTGGTCGTTGACGAAGGAGATTTCCGAGCCGGTGTCGAGGAGTGCGGAGTAGCGGCGGTTGTGTACTTGGATGTCTAGATGCGGTCGCGGCGTGTAACTTATGCGGGGCTCGAGGTACTGCTTTCGGCCGCCATGTCCCCGGCCCGCGGTGCGTTTCCCGGCGGCGGGTGACAATCCTTTGTCAGGACCCCGTCGCGTCCGCACTGGGAGCAGAATCTTTTTGGCGGTCGTTTACAATCGAACCGCGTGTGCCCCCGCTGCTTACATCGCCAGCAGCATTCCGTTCGGTTGTAGGCGGCGGCTACGGCTGGCCGGGCGGCGTCGGTTCGGTCGGTCTTGCGTGTGTCCCGTCGTTGCTGCTCGATGTCCTCGTATTCCGAGGCCCGCGCCTGTAGTTCCGCGAGGCTGGCTGCCTCGTCGTACCGCACGTACAGCTTATACTCCGGGTTCATGTTGTCGTAGAGTCGATCAAGCTGCTCGCCGCGGGTGAATCCTCCGGCGCGGCGCATTAGTGTTAAAAGGTCGGTCGCGTATTTGGCGAATTTCTCGCCTGGCTTTTGGCGTCGGTCGGCGGCTTTCCGCCTGGTACCGGCGGGGTAAGTACTTTTTTTTTTTTTTTTACGAGGGATGAGGAAATGCATTATGCACGCCGGACAGCCCGTACTGACCGGCAGTGTGGGACTTCCACCCACTAAAACCTCACCCCCGTTGCCAACTCTGGCCGTAGCGCCGGGAACTCAGGGACCCGCTTGCGCATGACTGCCTGAGAACCCGGCTGGCCAAGTGACACATCCATCCATAATCCATCCATCCCCTCCCTCGGTCTCAGAGCCAGCCCACCCTTCCCACTGACTAAATTGAACAAACCTTCGCGAACCTGACCCCGATGCCCTGTATAAGTGTGTGTGTGTGTGTATGTATGTGTTTAGTTAAATCCCCATACCCTTAAACCCTCCCAGCCCTCTTTCGATTGCAGAATATGGGTACAAGAGCGTATCCACATCTACCCCACCCCCTCCCCCTTAAAAACGTGAAAGCATATGTACTCGTAGTTTAAAATCAGAAACGCGAGAATACACCTCACTATTTATAAAAGAGAACTCCCCCCTTAGACCCTGAAAAACCCTTATCCCTCACCCTTAATTCCGACTCCGAGACCGAGGAAGTTAACCGTCCATTCGACAAATAAACAGACAGCACACATTCGTACCGAGCGACCATGGACAACCCTATCGAAAAGGATAGAGCCCAAACATGGCGATCCATGGTCCCTCCCGCTCACTCGCCCATTCGTCACTCACACTCGTACTAAAAACCAGTACAAACAGTACAATGACAATGGGACACGCGACTACAAAACGTAATGTAGACAAAGAATGAGTGAAGAATGAAAATGAAGAATGAAGGATGAAAACGAAACATGAAATGAAAAATGACGATGATGGATGAAAGAGACTTGACCCCAAGTGACATAGGAGGACCGGTGTACAGGTACCGGCTCAACCTAGTCGGGATCAACATCCCCGATGGAAGAAGGAGTCGATACCGCCCTTTCGCGGCGCCTCTCTTCTTCCTCCTTCTCCCTCATAACTTTTTCCGCGTAGGTGGAAAAAGCTTTCCAATTCTTACGCGAGGCGAGCATGGATCCAACGACGTCGGCGAGCATGGATCCAACGACGTCGGCGAGCATATACTCCCCTGGCAGTCCCAGCGCCCACTTAAGCGTGAGTCTATCCGTGTCCCACGCGGGACAGTCGCGAAGGGTGTGCATCGCGTCATCCTCTTCACCGCAGAAGTCACACTCGGAAGTCGCTCGTTTGCCGATTCGGCAAACAAATTTAGCGAAGCAGCCATGCCCCGTCATTAATTGTGTCAGATGAAATGACAGGCTGCCATGTTCACGCCCCATCCATGCCTCCAGCCAAGGGACAATGGCCATCTTCGTGTACTCCCCTGGCCTATTGGGTCTTTCCAGATACACTCGCCATTCTTCGAGCATCCTCTCGTGCTCCGCCACCTTGATCTCGTTTCTTCTGCCTTTTGTATAGTCTCCATCGTCATTCAACCTTTTAACCTGCTCGTAAACTCTCTTTCTGGCAGGAGCCAGAAAGCGCAGCGGTGGCATCCTAGCCAGCAAAAAGGCCGCGTTGCCAGAAACCGTTCTGTAAGCTGAAATAGCTCTCTGCGCGACAGAGCGTTCCAGCCTATTTAAAGAGGTTAGGAGTTGGCTGCGATTGAGCTCGCCAGCCCAAACCGGGGCACCGTACAAGATGACAGACATTATTGCATTCGCATATAATCTACGCTGCTTCTCATCAGGGCCTCTGAGGTTAGGCATTAGCCTATTCAGAGCCCTGATAACCCGGCCCGCCTTATCGCCGACGTATCGAAAATGGTCACTAAATGACCACTTGGAGTCGATAAATACTCCCAAGTACTTGATGTTAGGTGAGAGATTCACACTAACATCATTAATGACAATTTGACCCGGCAAGACAATCGTTCTCCCTCTGTAGAATAAAGTAGCCTCCGTTTTCTCCGTGGCAACAGCTAGACCTAACCTTTGAATTTGGCCAATAACCCTGTTAGCCAATAAAGACGCTCTAACCTTGGTGTGCAATAGATCGGGACCGGTTACCACAATCATGGTGTCGTCCGCGTAGCATATAATATGACTGGTATTGACGTCGTCGTCATCGTCGGACTTGATGCCCAAAACATCGTCGAACGCAATGTTCCACAAGAGAGGGCCAAGCACGGAGCCCTGAGGCACCCCCGCCTCCATAGGCCTCTCATACCGCTTACCGTCACGACCGATAAAGCTGATCGACCTCTCGCTAAGGTACGAATCAAGGATCCTGCGGATGTAAGCAGGAAGTGCCTCAGAGCTCCGTGAATAACCCGCCACGGAACGCTGTTAAAGGCGTTTCTTATATCTAATGAAATCGCAAATGCGAAGCCGCGGTTAGCTTTGACCGCGCGCAAAGCAATCTCCTTGACCAGAAGGAGAGCGTCGCAGGTCGAGCGCCATTTTATAAACCCGGATTGATTGTTCGACAGGCACGACTCCGGGTTCGTGCCCTGCCACCACAAAATTCTTTGAACCAGGATGCGCTCGAAGGCCTTGCCTATATCGTCTAGCAGGCAGATAGGCCTGACTTTAGGGAGTCTGCCCTCAGGTACACCAGGCTTGCCTGCCTTGGGAATCAGGGCCAAGTTGGCGCGCTTCCATGCCGCTGGAAAGACTCCGCTCTTGAGGCACTCGTTGAATATCGTCCTCATCCACTTCAGGATCTTCGTCGGCGTCTTCTTCCAGAGGGACAACGTAAATCCGTCCGGGCCAGGAGCCTTGGTAGAGGAAGCTGACTTTTTGGTGATAACACTGGTCACCTCGTTTTGCGATACTGCCCAGTCCTCCGACCACTCGAACCCGCTCCAGTCCGTTATAGGATCCGGCCGGTTGTTCCTCGGGAACAAGGAGTCCAGGAGATCAGAAAGGACGTCCGGGTCCAATAACTCGGTCGTGCTAGGTGTAGCCGCCTTGAGCTTTTTTATGACCAGTCGGTAAGGAAGGCCCCACGGATCACCGTCAATGGAGTCTATTAACTCCTGCCAGGCCGCTGATTTTAGTTTGGCAATTTCCTTCCTAAGATCCTTGCGTTTCAGTCTATACGACTCGCCCAGATTATCGATATCCTCTTGATTCCGACGACTCCTTCTCTTCGCCCTCTGCCAGAGCCTACGCGCCCGCACGCAATTGTCCCGGAGTGTGGCCACCGAATCCTGCCACCAATAGACCTGCCTACGAGGTTTCCTCGGCCCGATCCTATTGGTTGCCGCGTCACAGGCTTCTTGCATGATCCGGTCCAGCCATCGAATCATCCGTTGTATATCGGAGTGGTCCTCCACTTCCGTTTCAAATCCGCTCCAGTTAAGGGCGGCTCTGAACAAGTCCCTGTCAAGCTTTTTCATATTCCACCTCCGACACATTAGTCGGCCCGAGGTTGGACGGGACCGGGAGACGCCCAAAGCAAAGGAGATGTAAAGGTGATCAGACAGGGACTCGGTCTCCTCCTCAACCTGCCAGTTACGAATAAATGGCAAAATGTCCGAGGACACCCATGTGAGGTCCACTATCGAAGATCCTTGGGCTCTGACACAAGTGGGCCTGTTGCCGACATTCGCCACCCGCAGATCTCGCTCCGCCGCCCAGATAGAGGTTAAACGACCCCTGCCGTTTGTATGCGACGCCCCCCATAGACAGGCCTTGGCGTTGAAGTCGCCGCCGATAATTAGTTTGTCGACCCGATTCGACAAGGCCAGAGAGAGATCATCCAAAATGGAATTAAAGTCCCCCAGAACCAGATTGGGAGAGATGTAAACCGACATTATTAAGTAAGGTCCACAGGATACAGCAACGAAATTCCGACCCTGTTTGACGAGTTGGGACCTTCTTTTTGTGAAATTAGGGTCACAAAAAATCGCAGCACTTCCGTCCTGACTCACAAACCAGTTGTCCGAACCCGGTATAACGTTAGGTTCGGACACTAACAGCACGCCTACTCCTGACTCTTTCGAGTGTTGGATAAGCAGATCCAGCGACGGTCTACTCCTGTTCACGTTAGCTTGAAGGAACTTAACGTCCATCGTCGGTGATCATAGGTTCAGTCCTCCGCGCTGAAACAGTGGAAGAAGGTCCAGCAACCGCAACGGTTTCCTCTCTTCCAGTCGGATTTTTAACGGCCGGACAAAGATTAGAACCAAGTCTATGGCTGGAGGCCCTCCCAGCCACAGAACATATCTTACAATTCGGAGGAGCATTACAATTTCTGGCAGCGTGACCGCCGCCACCATACCTAAAGCAAAGGCCGCTGTAATCGTCCTTCGACTGACAGCTGTGCCTGAGATGACCGAACTGCCAGCACCTGAAGCACTGGGTAGGTCTGGCTCCCAGCAGATCGACCCTGGCTGATGTCCAGCCTATCCTGACCTTACCAAGATTGGCTACTTTCACGGCCGCGCTTAAAGGGCATTGCACCGAGACCGTGAATAAGCCATTCGCCATAGGGCGGATTACTCCTACTCTAATGTCTTCGTCCAGACAGCCACTACAGCCAATAATAACCTCTTTCACCTCAACGGGGGTAGTCGAGGCATCCAAGCCAATCAGCCTAATCTCCCCGCGAACTACAGGCCTGGTTATCTGAGCCTTGTCTTTAAGGACTGCACTCAACTTTTCTTTGAGTTCCAGTGCCTTGCGTGCACTGTCCGGCCCAATCACCTCAATCAACATGCCACCGTTGGCCGCCCTCCTAACCTTAGTACGCTCAATATGCAGGTCCTTGAGAGAGATTGACTCTCGCGCCTTTTTAAGCGCATCCGCATAGGAGAATTCCTCACCCTGGCCAGTAATCATTACCGCCGAAGTCTTTGGCGGCTTGCGGATTGTATTCCTTGGTCTTCTGGAAGTGTTCGCCTTTGGCAGTCCCTCGTTGTCCCTCGGACCTCGCTCCTGCAGACGCTGATCCATCCTAGGCTTAACCTTATCTCTCCTACGGACCTCGGTCCATTCGTTGGACTCTTTCGGTTCAGGAATACTACTATTGTCTAACCTAACTTTACCTTTCCCCTCCGGCCTTGGAGAAACCAACTGAATGTTGCCGAGGACTTTTGGCTTAACTCTTGGCGAACGTTGAGGAAGAGGCCTGGCACTCACACGCTGCCTATCGCTGCCGGTCCCGCTATCTTCGACAGCTTGTCTCTTAAGTTCGGCCTTCTGCCTCACTAAATTCCTAATCTGGTTGTTTATATCCCTAGCTTTGTTCTCAGCGTTCAAACCTTTATGACTTTTATCTTTATGGGCCGGCAGTACAGAGGGAGAGGAGGAGGAGGGTCTAGATGTTTCGATAGTCCCAGTCTCCCGGCTCCCCGAAGGAATATCCGCTTTTTTATTCACAGAGGCGACCCGCTGAACCGGCGGATCGTCCATTAGAACGGTAGGCGACTCGCATACGATCTCACCCCTCTCCTTGTATTTCCATAACATAATCCTCTGGGACTCTCTTGACTTTCTCCTGTCCTCTTCGGCCTCGTTCACTTTGTCCTTGAGGTCAGAAATCTCCTTCCGCAAAGTATGTACTAAGGACCTCATATCCTCCAACTCCCTTTTCACGACAACCTCGTTTAATCTGAGCTGCTGAACCTCCTCTGTCAGCTCTCTATTCCTCAGCCGCAACAGGGCCGGATCTTCGGAGGCCTCAGCCTTATATATTAAAGTGTTTATCACTTTTTTCGCTCTGATCAGTTTCCTCTTCATACGCCCACTAACTTGACCATTGATGTTGGGACTATTTTTCCTCTCGTCCTCAACATCATCCAAGCAGTCAAGAGCAAGAGAACCTGCCGCAATCGCACCCATGGCCCTCAGCTCCGCCGGGGCAAAGTGCGAATCTTCATCCTCCTCGGAAGAGGTTAGCGACCTCCTTCGAGCTCCGCCCTTCTTCCTACCTTTGCTGCTTTTTTGCGCGACCTTCTTTTTCCTACCCACTTCCGAGTCCGAGCTGTTCTTAGCGGAGGAAAATTTACCATCCGCAGCCCGATAAAATGTCCTCCTGCTGTTAGGCCTAAGAGTCCCAGCCATTTTGGAAGTCAATTGACTGACTCCGGTGATTTCCAGTTCGGAGTCTCCTTCGATCAGTTCTTTATTCTCCGACCCCCAGTCACTGTCCGCGGACATGTGGGCCGAGGAAACCTCTCTATCGGATTATCCGCTGCTTCTTTTGGTTTCCTCTTCTTCCTGGATCTTAGTTTCCTGAGGACTACACGTGGGACGCTTTGAGTGGACGAGCACAATCCAGGTTCCTCCTCGCTGGGAGCGTCCGGCGAAACCTTCATTGCTTTCCTCTTGGTTCCGGCGACGATACTGGGCGTCTGTGCGATGGTCACCTCCTGACTCAGCACTTGTGGCACGTCCTCAATCGCCGGAAGGCAATCCACGAAAGTGAGATCAAGCGGATCTTTCTCCAACCCCGCCTCAACGGTAGCCATTTCATACGTCCCGCCCGTTGGCAACGAGGAAGTAGGCCCTTCGCCGGATGAAGACGGGGGGGCTTCAGGGACCGTAGAGCCCTCCCGCCTGCCACTGGGGCTCCGAAACCCCTGTGACAATAAGTTTATATCTTGATCCTTGTCCATATCCATTGCATTGGTCGGTTGGCCACTTGTTCGGGTGGATCCCCCCCTAGGACGGTCGGCTTCACCACGCCTGCGAGCCCGTCCTGCCCGATCGATTTCCTGCCGATTGTCTCTAGGATCAAATAGAGCAATGTTTGCTAGAGCTGACTCGGCAGCAGCATCTAGTTCTAGCAAGCTAGCGTTCTTGCTGGAGATTTCAGCGCTCATCCGGATAATGGAGTCCTCGACCTTCAGCATCTCCTTGACAAGGGAGCTTTCTCCAATACACTCGCTATGTCGCCCCTCAGGAAGCGTGAAAGATGAATCCAACATCGACAGCGACGAATCTGGCAATGTGATGTCGTTATCACTTCTCAAGATGCTCGGAGAGTGACCAGTCCGGCCCGGCGAGACCAAATTAACCGACAGCCCTCCGCTTGCCATAATGGATACATTTGACAGACTAGTTGGGTGATTCCCAAGTAGAGATTTGAGGATCTTCACTTCCAAGCGGAGTTCAGAGATCTGATTCTCTTGCCAGACAGCCTTTGCTGCTAAAAAGTTTCTCGCTAATTCCATTTTAGCCGTCAGAGAAAAAAGCCCATCAGTGTGGATGGAGATCGTACTCACTGCTCGACGGACCCTGTCTTTATATTCAGGGTGAACTCCGTCTCCAAGCGAAGCCAGAACATAGTAGATCGCATCTCGAATTCCGGCTGATATAACGACGTTATCCGTTTTGGGTCCTAAGCACAATGACGACACGGGGGGGTAAGGGACCATAACCCCCTCACGCGCCGGGCTCTGAGACCTCCGATCTTCTCTGAGCTGGTAAGTTGTCTTCCATACTGTTGTTCATCCATAAATTTGAATTTGAATTGGCCGGATGTATATTTATACTAACGGGCCCGGCCGTACCCGGGGGGGGGGGGGAGGCGGAGCGCATAAGTTACCACATACATACGTATACCAGCGATATTGTTTATAATAGACAGGATCTATATACAACTTAATCTAAAATGCAAATATTTACAAAATACAATAGTATAATTTGGATATTTGGATATTTACACATAAATCGTACGATCAGATATTAAGCTTCAAGTATCGATGGTCAATAATCCATTTACCACAAGTAATAGACCAAACCTTTTATAACTTCAGATAAATCAGTTTTTCCGCTAAGATATATAACAAAACATAAAAGTTCCTTGCTTAAATGGATCATCAATTTAATTACCAAGGACATTTATCCTAAAAATAACCTAAATTGAAAATTCAAAAATATTTAAGAATTTTCGAAATTTTATGACATATAATTATATTCACGGTCCCCCCATGCGCAAAAGTGCAAACGGAACTCGAAAATTCCAACGGGTTACCGAGATATAGCGGTTTGAATTTTGCACCGACACTCTTCATAGGGACATCTATGGGCCCACCCGAGTCGCCCATCATGTATTCGCGTCTTGTATGACCGCTCCTTATCATGTAAACACGACTTAGTTATATCACCAAGCGAATTTCCCATCTATGTAACATTTCGTACTTTCGAGCTCATCTAGTAACTTACTAGGGTGGATTTCATGCGGACCCGCCCTAATCTATACGCCATTTGGTGAGCCGTGACGTCAACAGATAGACATGACAGCTTGTGGCAGATCATAACCAATGTGACAAAATCGTGGATAATAAGTGAACAATGAATGAATAAATAAATAAATACACCAAAACAAGTTATCCTACCTGCATTTCATATCTGCAGTATATGCATATTGTATGTACAGCAGATGACCTATTAAATTATAACCATTACAGTCAATTACACTCCAGTGACAATTCATATCAGCAGATTATTAATAATAATAAAGAGAATAAGCAGGCGACTGCAATAATTATATATAACAACCAGATTATCACTATTATTACCATTTAAGCAATATATAATCAAACAAGCATAATAATTGAGTAATTGAATCTCAAACAATAAGAAAACTATTCCATCTCTAATAGTAACAATTAAGCTTCCAAATCAATTATCAAAAGTTAACACTTTAGGGCAACTAGAATCTTGTTCAATATAAAAGAATATAAAGCATATAAAGAAAGATATATATCAATACTCAGCTCAAATAAACATACAAACAAGAAGGATATAATTAGAACAAATAAATAAATAAATAAATAAATAAACCGCAACACTTCTCTCCGTGAACGGAATACATAAGAGAGATACACAGTATAGTATAGTATATTTAACTTATACAATGATCAAAAAGTAACAATTATTAACATCCCTATGTATGAATCATTAAAACAATCGTAAAATAAAACTATAATTAAACGTAATGGTTAATACACTCTAATATAAAGATAACCGGTAACCTCAAACTGTCACAGTAGAAAGTATAAATATATATGCATATATATATATACATATATATACACATATATACACACACACATATCAGAACGCTCATTAAAGTCTAAACAGGCCTAAAGCTAAGACTTAAAACTTTTAAGCAGTCTTTAACACTATAGACAGTTGAAGTCATCGCATACAACGCATATGTATTTTCAGTACTGACAAATGCCACTCGCGAAGCCCGCACATAAGAATATGCCGAGACATCACCATAACAGGTAGTGGAGCCAGTTCAGATTCCAAAACTATCCAGCTGGATGACCAGGCATACGCGAACCTCACACGTCACAAGACGTTGCAGATATAGACGAGCATCAGTCCATCCTGAATTGCAATTAACAATCCAAATTACAAAATATCACAATTTCCTTATAGCTAGCTATTAACAACATATTTATGCATTATAATAGTACAAAATAAAGAATGAAATGTTTAATAATGATACACAATATTCCCTGTATAAAATCATCCACAATGATGTTCCGCAGCAAATCCATTGCTACTGCCAAGGCACAGATTGAGCCATTATATAACCAACTGTATATTTGCACAATAATTCTAAGTAATAGATAGCCATAAATCGAACCTAAATGACAATAATAATAATAAATACAATTAATTAATTATTAAGAATATACCTCAAATCATGAATAGATATTGTGACTAACCTAGCTATTATTACATTATATACACAATACATTAGACATATGAATCTAACCTTAATAAACTAAAAATCATAAAGCATACCTTATTCTTAGTGAATTGTGCAAACTTACGTTAACATTTGCAAGAAAAGTAGCAATGTTTAGGCGAATCTCTCTTGTAGAAACTGCATTCACGAGTCGCATCCACGGACAACGCCAAGATTGTGCAACCAGATATATATATGTATGCAGCCGCATAGCGGATGCATACAGCGATGCACTATTATTTATACCAACAAAAGTACAAATAAACAATAGACTCATTAACTTAATAACTTAATGCCAAAGAGCATAGTCACCGCGTAAATTGCACACCAAGGCGAGAAAAAAAAATACTAGTAAAGCATAAACCAGCGATAAACTAGACTAGCAACTAAACTATAACTAGTCTATAATAACTAGTTCTCACCTATAAGTAGGAGAACAATGTCCAACGGGTAAACCGATTGACCTTAATGCCTCACGCAGAGAGAACGGCATAGCAATCATAAGCCATGCAGCGCTTACTTTACCGATAAAAGTCAGGCTAAAGAGATTAACAATCCAAGAAAACAAACGCGAGTAAGCCTGTTGCAATAGCAAGAAATACGAGGGCTTACATCATATAAATTAAGACAAACCGAAGTATATTAAGTACATTAAATGCGCCAGTGAAGCACAGACCAGTCATGCTCGGTCAATACTAATGCGGTGACACGTCATATAGTATAAGCTTACAACTTAAATTAAATGCACTTAATACTTAATAAATATGGAAATATAGAACTTAACTAAAGACACTGACCAACAATTATGTACAGAATTGAGTCATATACACTATATACAGGCTCTTATTCTAAACAACTTAGAATAAAGCAAGCGAAACTGACGGACAAAATTTATCCGCTTACTCCTATAGCTCATTTAACAAAATATACAAGTATAAAATAAAATTATCAGCCCGTAATTAAGCAAGTCTTTAACACACATCACAGTAACACACAGAAAGTACTCACTCTTAGAAATATATACATTAATATACACATATACGGATTGAGATATCCACGCATAGATGTCTGTTAAACTGCCACGTAATGGCCGACGCCTTGTGTAGAGAGATCGCATCTTTTAGGTACAAAAATCCAATGCAATCCTTGAGAAATCCGCAAGAAATTTGATATCTCCGTGATCGTCGCAAAAAGATGCAGCCACTTGTACCAAACTATGTCGCGGCAAACTGAGTCTAACTACTGAAAAAGATAGTTTTTGGCGGAGCACAGCTCCGCCCGTCCACACTCGATGCCGGCTCCGCCATCCCTCACCCGCGGGGTAAGTACTGCGCGCGGAACGCTCGTTCGAAGTCCCCCCAGCTGTGCCAGTCGTCTCGGTTATTGCGGTGCCACAGCAATGCATCGCCCTTCATGAGCTTCGGTAGCCCCTTAAGTATCTGCCCGTCGGGGAACCCGTACGCTGCCTTCAACTCGTCCACTCGTTCGAGGAAGGAGAGGGGGTCACGCCCGTCGAATTGGCATCCCCATTTTTGCATCTGGTTAATTGACTTCGCGTCGTCTAAACCCGGGCCGGTTGGTGGTCGTGGTGGCGGTGTCGGTACGTTAAGAATGAGGGGGTGCGTGGGGTATCGCGAGCGTCCGCAAATGCATCGGCACTTGGGCCGGCTCGGACGGTCGGCTCGATGTCCGCGGTTACTTCCGGGTGTGCGTCGAGGTACGCTCGAACTCGCTTGCGGAGGTCGTCGAGGGTGCCAGTCGTGTCTATTCCTTGGCGGGCGGCAAATTCCGCGAGATCGCTTTTAGGCAGGTCGTATATCCACGCCTTCATATTGTGCATGCACTTCTATGGGTTCGTCTGTGTCTTGCTCGGTGCGGTCGAGTCAGGTCCCTGTTCGGGCGCCAATGTAACGTTGCTCTTTCGCGAGTTTCGCTCGGATTCGCTCGGTCGGGATCAGGGCTCGTGAAAGGGTTTAGCAAGACAGCAGACGTGGTGTACGTTTAAAAGAAAATGTTTATTCAGAGTAAATGATAAAGTGCATGTACATGTATGACGCGTGAGTATTTACAGATGCTCGAATTGATGTGTGTAAGATGCGCGTGTATCAAGCTTCGGTGTGTGTGTGTGTATAAATGTGTCGGCGGCGTGCATGTATAACGGTATATAATGTGTGTATAAATGTATATATAGTGCGGATATAAATGTGTATGTAGCGCGGGTACAACTGTGCGTATAGTGTGCGTATAGACGGATGTATAGTGCGTGTATACAAGTATAGGTAGCGGGCGTATAAATGTGTAAATAATGCGTGTATCTGGATTCGGTGTGTCGGTATCAGAAGGTATATTCGGTGCGTGATACGATTTAAAGAATGTATATTCGGTGCGTGATACAGTTTAAAGAATGTATATTCGGTGCGTGATACAGTTTAAAGGTCCCGTCGTGTGTTGTTGTCGTGTCAGCTGTCCGGGCGCGCGGGGCGCGAGAGCGCGTAAGGCGCGAGAGCGCGTAAGGCGCGAGACCGCGTGAGAGCGCGGGGCGCGAGAGAGCGCGAGGCGCGAACGTATCGTTCGACGCGGTTTGTGCTTCGGCGGCGTATTTGATTCGTGCTTCGGATGGTAGGATGCAATTAGGATGCAACGTCTGGACGAGATCGCTCGTCGGCGGCAGAGATCTCTCTACCCGCTGAGTTTTTACGATTGTTGCAGGTTTTTGTCGGATCTTTTATCGAAAGTGTCGAGATCTCTCGACAGAGACTGAGTTCGCTCAACCTCTGTACTTTCGGTTTAGGATTGTCAGGAAACTCTGGCAAGATGTGCCGCGATCACACGGCGGAGACTGAGTTCGCTCAACCTCTTTTATCTTGTCGAGAGCGTGTTCGGGATCGGAGATCAGGCACTGTACGAGTACTTGATCGAGATCTGGAACGGAGTGTCTTCTCGGTATCGGCTCGCCCTTTTTATACCGGGAAATTACCCGTTCGGGTAATTTCGGCGAGACTCGTTAGGCCCGATTTGTTTTCGCCTAATCCGAGTAATTATCGGCGCGCGCTATCTTGGCGGCGTTCGGGCGGTGCGGCAGGGAGCGTTGCTCGGCGGCTTCCGTCAGGATTCGGAGCGGTTCGGAAGCGCCGAGACAACGGCCCTGGCTTTTCGATAACGACGGCCGTATAACGGCGTGGTTCGGTCGCGTTTTGCAAGAATAAAAAAGGGCGCATAGCGCCGCTGCATTTGCCCGGCTGGTGTTCGCCGGGCGGCAGCCTTCCGGCGGATCGGCGGCCGGGTAAAACGATCGCTCAGGGGGGATCGTTACAGTGTGATCAACTCGTATCGAAAATTAGTGCACCAGGAGGAGAAATCCAGGACAATGAAAACATAGGTTTCTCCCTCCAAGTGTATGATAGGTGTGTTCATGCGTAGTATGGTGCGCATCAATTGCTCTTCATTCATTGTCATCGATTGGTGTTTTATATATTTAAATATATGGTCGGCTATGTTTTTTTTGGTGGAGGTTTGATACAGCCTCATCTCGAAGCACATCTTCCCGTAAAACCTCGCATCTTCAAACTTGAATTCTCTCTCTTTCGCTACCGCTATCATTGCTCTCCATGAGAGAGGGATGATTCCTGTCTGTAGGGTGTCTATAACTTCTTTAACAGTTATACTTTCATTCTGTAAGTAATGTACCACCACACTCTTGGATGTGGGAGGAGGTCCCTGTGGGAATGTTCCGTATAGTGTGCAGTTGGCCTGGTGCGGTGGTCATACTCATGTATCCATTGAGCTCTTTCAGGAATTATTGATTTATCTGAAAGCAGGTCTGAAATGTCAACATGATAATCAAAATCAAGGTTCTTATCGAGTACAATGTGCTGGAAGTTTCCCGGACACCACGAGGCAGTAGCCCTTTCATCCCAAAGGTTGTTGAGATAATTTTTCCTAATCTTGTAGGGTGCCTCTAATTCCACAGTCACCACTGGCCATTTTTTGTGACGCTTATAATACTGCCTACAAAACTCGAGCCGAAAGGTCCTCGTTAATAGATTAGCAATGTCTTTGCATGAATCCTTGCAGGCTGCCCCTTTCTTTATCCACGTGCGGACACTGGCATTTATATCAATGTCAGGATGCCCAAAACACTTACAAAGTCCGGACAACTCCAAGGACATGTGGACTTAAGTGTCTGAGCACACGGGCCGTGTTACAAGTTGTATAAATGAGGATAAGGCTGGAGCTCCTTCATGAGCTCAGTGTAAAGCTCTGTCTTCCCCTCTGTGTCTCTAAGTATACATGCTATTGCTAAAGATGGCCATAGCTTAAAGAGTGTGTATGCTTTGATCCCATACACAACAAGGGCTTGTCGTCCTGCCTGGATAATGTTGTGAACCTCTTGATCGAACCTAAACTCTGGATATTTATGGGCGTAAACACGACTATAGAGATAAATACTGAACCATGCATTAAACATGTCCCGAACTGCAACAAGGTGTGAGTGGGTAATCAGCCACTCTGATTTTCACTATATCCTGTTGGTAAAACATGATCATATTGTTGAACTTCACGTTCGTGAAGTTCAACAATAATAATAATAATTTACGGTACTAGATGTTTAATAGTTTCATATATCTGATTTTAATAGTTTCCCGACAAATTTTATAATTTTTTCAAGATTAGAGTCAGATTCTGTAGCTCAATAACTATAAAAAATATATCGTTTTTACTTACCACTCCGGGGGCAAAAATTACTAGATGTTTAATAGCTTCATATGCTGATTTTAATACTTTTTCGACAAATTAAAATTTTCTAAGATTAGAATCAGATTCTGCAGCTTAAAAACTATAAAACAACATACCGTTTTTATTTGCCACTCCCGGAGTAAAAATTGGCAATTTTTTAACATCCTTTGTTCTCTCGAATGATCTTTAAGTGGATATCTGAATGTTTTCTATATCAATAGAGTGCAGCCGATATTGAAGGTAAAATTAATTTGCAAAAGAAACGAGCAAAAATACGGGATCTATCTTTACAACCTTTTCTTTTAGTCGAAGGTCCAACTTAAACTGAGATTAATAAAATATATATAGTCATTAATGAAGTGAAGTACGAATATGAGAACTGTCTAAAGGAATTAGATATATTTTTAAAAATTTTTCACGTTATGCGTATTCGCTATCCTCCACAAAGCGAACATATTTATGAAGCCATTGAAATAGTGATATTTAACAGCCAAAGAAAATGTATAAAAAGATGTCCTTATAATCAAGATATTATTCAAAATATAAAATTTGATGAGTAAATTTGATTGATATGTAAACAGCCAAGAAATTACAATATTCAATAATAAATTGTCCTTATTGTGATGTTAATTTTAATGATATTGATAAATATATATTTCATTTAAAATATATTCATACAAAAGATACTTTTACTTGTTATATCGATAATTGTCTTAGATCATTTCATAGGAAAGACAGTTTCAAAAAACATATTTTAACTCATGGATTCGATACATCTTTAAACAAACTTGTAGATGTTGTTCCAACTGCATACACAATATAGGTGCACACTTCTGAATTCAATTCAAATACGAAATTTTGTCCTGAGACAATCTTCCTCAGGCAATGAAAAAGATTATACAATAAAGGATATTCCGTCGTTTCTTAAAAAACTTGACATAGCAATCCAACATTTAGTTGCTCAATTATATAATAATTTATCTCTAACTAAATCTGACATTCAAAAAATTATAGAAATTATTTAAAATTTTTGTTTTTCGGAAATATTAAAACGACTTGAACAAATTATTTTAAATTGTTACTTGATTGAGGTAATGGATTCTTTTAAAGTAATTTCCAAATATTTTATAATTTTAACACAGAATATAAAAGAAATTTTTTTTTTTTAATTTAAAGTATTTTATAAAACCATCACAGATTATCATAGGCACTTCACATGATGAATCCAGACGACAGAATAGAGTATCACTTACAATAAAGAATAGAACTTGTTATATTCCTATCCAAGAACAATTATAACAATTTTTTAAACTTCCCAATGTTTTACAACAAATTTTAGATTATCAGAAATATTTAGAAATTAACAATACAGAATCTTATAAAAATATAGTACAAGGTTCTCTGTGGAAGTCCGTGAACACGGTTACAACTTCTAATAAGATCATTTTACCATTAATTCTATACTTTGATGATTTTGAGGTTGATAATCCACTTGGAAGTTACGCTGGTTATTATAAAATTGGACGTTTATATTATAGTATTCCGACCAAAATACAGAGTAGTCGCCTAGAAAATATATTTATCTTTACATTATTTCATAGTTCGGACAGATGCCACTTTGGAAATAGTGCTCTTTTAAAGCATGTGATAAATGAATAGAAATTTCTGGGCAAGGATGGTTTATACATAGAAAATGATAAAAAAACATATATTTTGCATGTTCTTTTGTAATAAGCGATAATTTAGGAGTTCATTCAATACTCGGGTTGACCGAAAGTTTTTCTCCTAATTATTATAGGTTTTGCTTGGCAAACAAAAATGTTACAAAAGAACTGATTACAGAATAATCAAATCTATTAAAGTTAAAAAGTCAATATGTATGTATATCATTTAGAAAACAAGTTTTTCGGAATAAAGAAGAGATGTATTTTTAATGATTTGGAATATTACCATATTTATGAAAATCAATGTGTAGATGTTATGCACGATTTATATGAAGGTGTTTTAAGATATGATATGGCAAATCAAAATTAATATATTTAAAATATTTTACATTGGAATCTCTTAATTTTATTAAAATCAAGTACAATTTATATGATCCACATGAAAGAAACATATCTCCAGCCATTAAGGAAGGTCACTTAAAAAATGGAAGTATAATCTGTTCAGTTGCTGAGATGAATGCATTGGTAAATAATTTTTGTTTTATAATCGGTGATATTGTTTCACAAGGTAGTAAAATTTGGAAATTTTATTTGTTAACTTTGAAAATAACAGAAATTAATTCCAGTCCATGTGTACCTAAAACAGCAATTCAAAAACTAAGTCTTTATATTTCTGAACATAACAAATTATATATATATCTCTTTTTGGCGATCTTAAACCTAAACACCACTTTTTGACACTATCCTTGCATTATTGAAAAAATTGGACCTCCTCATTACTTATCGTCTATGAGATTTGAAGCTAAGCATAAAGATTTGAAATTGAATGCTCATAATTGTAGAAGTCGCGTGAATTTGCCTTTTACACTTTTTAACCGAATCCAGCTTAGATGTACGTATCGATATTTGAATAAGAAAGGATTTTCTGATAATATTCAGTGGGGCCATATTAACATAGCAAAATTTAAAAATAAAACGAACAACGAGACATTCAAAGATTTTGTGTTAGTTACATATTATGAAGAAAATGGCATTTGCTGCAAACCATCTTCTGTGATTAGAATAGCAGATAATGATATTTTATCACAATTCAGAATAAAGAATGTTCTGAAAAAAAATCTGATAATAGCTGTTACCTTTATTGTGAGAAATTAATTACATTGAATTATTATGAACATTTTCATGCTTATGAAATAATTAATAATAAAAAGAAGAATTTACATTTAATTTCATTAATCGATTGAGTTATTTTCTTCCACTTAATTTACATGTAATTAATACAGATCAGATGACGCTTTCTCTTAAAATATTAACTATAAACAATTTCTTGGCTGTTTATATAAATATCTACAGGAATAATTTTAATAAATTTACTAATTAAAAACATAGCTAAAGATTTGTGATAAAAGTGAGGTATCTTTTCATTTTTTAATGATCTTATTGTTGCGAAATAGAGTTTATTTAGTATTATTTTACGACAGGTATTTTTTATTTTTGTATCTCTATTACAGGGTGTTTACGTTTAGTAATCGGATTTGCAATCGGATTAATCGCAGTCATATCAGCCGACTAGGAAAAAAGTTCCCTAGACTAATCGGATTTGTAAACGTGTCTATGGAGCGATCGGATTTGTAAACGTGTCTATGGAGCGATCGGATTTGTAAACGTGTCTATGGAGCGATCGGATTTGTAAACGTGTCTATGGAGCGATCGGATTAGCTCATTAATAAGGGACTGTAAGAAAGCGCAAAAATTTCACTCATATCGCAGAATTTTAAGAAATAGAAAAGTAGGTATGTATGTACTTTTTGTTATTCTCATAATAATTAACTTTCATTCTCCTTCAAATGTATATTGAGCGATAGATGTATTAATGTTTTACTGATATATTTTAAAGAAACAAATAGACTATAACCTCACTCTGTTTCAATCATTCATGATTAACGATTACATGCATATGTAATCTAATAATAGTTTTATTGGTATTCTTACAGAGCACAATATGGACTTATTAGTTTTATGGAATATAATATTTAATAATAATGAAGAAAACGAAAATGTGTTGCCAATACGTCGTATAAGAGAGCAACATATTAGAATTAACCACTTCTATGAAAATGTCATTCTTAACTATTCTTTAACAGGTAAGAAGTACAGACACTCATTCTCTTGTATATATATACATATATATATATATTGTACTATTTTGTAATATTGTTATATGTATATTCTTTTCTCATAGATTTTAAATCACATTTTCGTATCACAAGAGAAACTTTTGAGCTGTTGATACAACATATAGGACCATCTTTATTGCAAAGAGACAATTATCCTAAAATACTACCAGCCAAACAAATTGCTATAGCTTTGTGGATATTTGGCAATCAAGAAGTTTACAGGTTAGCTAATCTATAAACTATAAGTACACGAAAGATTTTTTTATTATCCTTAGACCCTCTGTGTATAGTAAAAATAATAAATGATTGCAATCATGTTTAACGCATATTATTGAATTTATGCAACATTAAATGTTTTAATTAATAAATTAATTAGTTAATTTAATTCGCTCCTGGACCTAATTATGGAGCTAACACACAATATTAGAATTTACATCTTTCACCGTTGAGAGCCGGTAAAACGTTCTCAAATTATTGTTTACTAACATCTATTAAAAAGGCAAGATAAAAATATGGGACCGAAAGGGTCTGAATAGCTTAGATGGTTAAAGCAGTCGCCCGGCAAGCGAAAGACGCAGGTTCGATTCCTGCTTTAGCGACTTTTCGGACCTATATTTTTCTCGCCTATTTATTAACGGGATTGTTAGAGAATAATCAAGGGATTCTTGTAATCTCAAACCAAGAGATACATCTCCCTGAAAAATATTCTTCAAACTTCGCCCGTTTAATTTATTTGCTAGTATTGGTCGAGTGGTAGGAGTGTTTCTATGTGGATTAAATGTTTTATTTCAGATCTGTTGCAGATCGATTTGGGCTATGCAAAGACACTATATGGAAGTGTGTATTTAATGTGGCTTACGTACTGCAAGAACACGCTGAAAACTACATAAAATGGCCACAGCATTACGAGTTATTACGTATACAAGAGCAATTTGCTGCTATGAGCAATTTTCCAGGTGTAGTAGGTGTCATAGACGGCTGTCACATTCCCATTAGTGCTCCTATTGAGCACCCAAATAGTTACATTAACAGAAAAGAATTTCATTCGATAATACTACAAGGTATTTGTGATCATAAAATGACATTTATCGATGTTTTTACGGGAATATGTGGCAGTGTCCTTGATGCACGTGTGTGGCGCTTAAGTGATATCAAAGAAATGATTGACCATGATGTTGAAAGATATTTCCCACAAAATACACATTTGTTAGGTGACTCTGCGTACCCGCTATTACGATATATGATCATTCCATATCGTGACAATGGTCATTTAAACAATGTACAACGCAATTATAATAGAAAATTATCATCAACTTGTATTACGATAGAAAGGGCGTTTGGGATGTTGAAAGGACGTTTTCGAAAATTAAGATATGTATATATGTATAATACCGAGATGATACCTTTACTTGTATTAGCATTAGCATGTTGTATTTTGCACAATATTTGTATCGATAACGAAGATGAACCATTTGAAAACATTTTAGAGCCAATGGAAAACGAAAACGATCATAATAATGTTCTTCTAGAAGGTGATGAAAAAAGAGATGTTATTGCACAGTTAATATATTAATTTTATATATAATACGTATATATGACTTTGTATGATGTGATGTATATATTTACATGGCAAATAAACGTTTTTTCATGTATGAAACTCAAAAATTATGCCTGTCATGAACGTGTAATTACTAACATGTAATTACTAACAATAATTAGCAGAACATCTTTTTCCTTCTCTGTAATATATGTAGTAAACATATTATTATTTGATAATAACGCATAACTTGGTAGTTATAAAAATATGAATACATACTCAATAAAATATGTTTAATATATTTGGTAACACATACAGAAACTAAACATACATATTTAAAATAAATAAAAATTGCCCTTTTTCATTCATTAACACATTTTTCATAAATTATATCGTAAATTAACACATCAGTCTTTGCCTTTAAATGTTAATAATGAAATAAAATAAATCTTATATCATGCATATAAAATCAACTAAAATAATCACATTTTTGGTTTTATGAACACATTTCTTCACTTTCATGTAATTCAGTCATACTATTAGTATACACGTCTTGTCAATATATTAATGTTACTAAAATATAATACAAGAATAAACTGTTTTAGTAAGTTTCAAATTATTGTGGAAATATTGTGAAAAAAAGAATAAAGCTGTATGTATATGTATGTTTGTGCATATGTATATATACCTCGACGACTTTTTCTCCCGTTCGGAGCTCAAACGGGGTAAGAAGTCGAGTGTCGACAAAAACAAAAAGCGAATTAATTGAATATCAATTAAATGGTTGTATTTATTACGCGGGGGAACTCGGTTTTAAGGCGTCCCGCGCGTACCGCAGCGGACTAAAGGCCTTGTATTACGCGAGACACGGAATAGACTAAAAGTTGGGCGCCAGACGCGATCTTGCACGCGTCAATTCGCGACAAACGATTTTTAACGCGAAATCCGGGCCGACAAGCCCGCTACGGGCCGGTTAGCTCTCCTAACGCTAGAGGGGCAGGGAGGTGTTGCCGCGAAATTATTAAATCAGAATACAATACGCGACACCGGCGGAATGAATTTACCATAGAAAATTACTCGACGTGACGAGACACAAACACAAAAAGAATAGACGCGCAATGATACTAGCAAAATAATATAATTTTTATTAGATCTCCATTAGGTTAAAGAAAATATCAAGACCATTAAGATTAATTGATTGTATGACAGAAAATGAGAAAAAGATATTAAGCTGACGATTAGGGGTGATTACCCAGTCAAGAGAATTTACAAGAAAATAATAATGTCAGACGTTGGTTAGAAACCAGAATGATTGAGCACAATATAATAAAGAAAATTCAACGCATTCGATAATAAGAACAGAAAGAAATAATGGTAAATAAAGTTAAGATCAGACCTTAATAAGAGAAACCGATAGAGAAATCATAAACAGGCAACTGATTCCTCGCGAACAAAATTAACGTAACGTTTCGGCGATGAGATAGTACACGACATCCATTATACGACGACAACATTAAAGAATTCAATACAAAGATCTGGATGTGGCTGCTTGAGTTCGATAACGTTAGCGCGAGGTTAATTCATACGAGAGCGACTAAATTCCCGTCGTTTTACGACCCGTTGGCTAATTAACACAACATTTTCGGGCGAGAGAGATGAGCACGAGCACGCCTTACTTGAAGAAAGATAGAGAATCTCGCGACAAAAGCTTAGATGTAAAATAACGCGCAATCTACGGCGGCGAAATCGATATCCGTCGGCCGGCGGAACGACGGCTTACTCTCTCTCTCTCGCGCGCGCCTTGCTCTCTCTTTCTCGCTCTTGCGCTCACAGGTGTTTGCGTGCGACGCACGCTCTCTCGCACGCGCTATTATGCTCGCACGTTACGCACGCCTTACGCTCATACAACATTACTCAGATTATTAATTTACGCGCTAACAAGACGCACAGTACAACGACGGACGAATTATCACACGACCTACGCAATTATACATACGCGACAACGAAAAATACACGACGCAATACCCAACCGAATCCCGGAGAGACGATTAATCTTCGCGGATCAATTACAGGACTACAGTCTCGAAGCTCTCGCCGCTTGACGTCGGTCGCTCATTAACATTAAATCGCGAAATATAAGACGGGCAGAACCCACGCCAAAAACGCCGAAAATTCACTAAAATAGCTCGCGACAGCGTCAGAACGGTCGAGACTCGGACATTCACAAGCGTAATTACTCACGAAATCTTACACGGGTAGCCTCACCGATATTAAATCTATCTCCTGGTTCCAGGCTCCTTTCTCGATACGTATTCAATCTATCTCCCACGTACTACGATTCGAGGGCTTCCGAGCGGGCACACCAACACGAGTTACAATCCACACGAGAGTGAAGGATCTATTCCTTCGGGTCGATATCGCGAGTCAATCCTGCGCGAACGGGGGTGCGCGCCTTGACCCAATTACGGCGTCGCGTGTCATATCGCCGCCCCTCGGCTTACGCACGGCCGTATGTAGGCCTACGGCGCCCGGATCGCGAATTCGCGACAACCTTATTTTTAATTGCTGGCGACCTCCTTTTTAAGGCCGATTCGTCCTACGGGTAGCGTGACCTCTTAGCTGTCCGGTGCATTCTTGTCCGGATTCGCAAGACGGTCGCTCGGAGATCTCCTCCTCCGTTTTCCTGGGCGACTTTCTCGTCTCGGTGTCGTGCGGTCCTGTGTGCTCGTGAGGATCCACGCGTTTCGTCCGTTAACGGCGACCTTGCTCGGACGGCCTCGACAAATATTATCTCCTCTGTTTGTCAGTTTTTGCAGGTGTCCGATTTAGCTCTCCGGCCGTAGCCTACTTTTTCTACTCCTCGTCATCGCATTCCTCTCGACAAAGCTCCCGCAATCGATATAACAAAAATATAAAAATAAACGCGAATTAATAATAAGGATAATTGTGTTATCGCATTCGTCTCTCCGGAAGTTCGGTCTGGCTCTCGTACTCTCTCGCGTGGCGCGGCCGCTCAGCCCTTGCCCCGCGATTATGGTAGGGTGGACGCGCGTCGGGACGGCAACGTCACAATACATATGTATATACACTTCTCACAACAATTAGAGGATCACTTAAATTTCCTTAAAAAATTGGCAAAATTGAGTCAGCTGTAACTTTGTTAAAAATGAACCAAATTTAAATTTAAAAAAAGAATTTTAAAGCTTGAAATCTCTACTTTCGAAAGCTCATTACTTTTTTTAAGTTTCTGTAAGTTTAGTAATTTTCACATGTAGAAAACTGCGAACTGGACAAAATTATAAATTTTCTTCTCACTTTGCGGACCTATACCGCGTGTAAAAAAAATATAAGAAATTTTTCACCTTTTTAGTGTGAAAGCTTGAAGTTTTCTTAACAAAATCATTTTTTAAAAATGTTTCTACGATTTTTTATTACTGAGTTATCGCCGATTAAATGAAAAATGAGCAAGTTGACTTTAATCATTCATAACTCTGTTAAAAATAATCGTACCGCAATTTTAAAAAAAGATTATTAAAGCTGAAACTTTGCTCTATCGAACGGAATAATTGCCAAAATTTTTACGAAAACATATAGACTGGTTACAAATGAATGAAAATAACGTAAAAATTACCGACTTTTTCTGTTTTCATTTTGACCTAAAAAACAATGTATAGAACAACAAAAAATTTGTTCTTCACGTTTTTTTCTACTTTTAAGTACCCTGAATTTGACAAAAAATCGGCGAATAGCTACAAGATATTTTTCACGGTGGCCACTATGTTTGAAAAAGTCAAATCTTCAAAAAATTGCTTAATTTCAATAAGAAAAATGGAAAATAAAGTCAATTAATGTTAAAAATTGATTTTCAGTACACTGACACTACATAGACCTTTATTAACAATAAGTCTTAACAAAAAGAAAAGACAAATTGTTTGAGTTTTTGTCTCCACCAAAATTTGAAAAAATTTAAAAGCCGCCGGCATTAGCGTTACCCAAAGCGTACCACGAGGAGGTTGCACGGTCGGATTTACGCTTCGTTTTGTGTATGTGTAATGTGTGCGTGCGTGCGTGCGTGTGTGCATGTGTGTGCGCGTGTGCGTTTGTGTGTGAGTGAGTGAACTTAATAACGCGTGTTTCCTCCTCTATTTAAAATGACTGCTCGCAATCGGTTTCGCATATTGATGCAACGACGTATTGCTGCCTGAGGAATTCGCTGCCAGGTCTGCCGAAGAGCTCTGACAAGCGAAGCTAGGTCAGCGATGTTGGGATAGTTTTCGCGTACTTTGCGTTCTAACATATCCCAAACATGCTCAATCGGATTTAAATCGGGACTCATTGGCGGATGCAATAACGTCTTGATTTGATGATTCCTCAAGAACTGCTGAGTGTAACGAGCAGTGTGCGGTCGTGCGTTATCATGCAATAGGCGAAACCGTCTACCGATTCGATTTTTAATTGGTAGAACATACGGTTGCAGTATTTCATGAACATATCGTCTAGAATTTAATGCCGGTGGAGGGATGACTATTAAAGGTGTTCGTGAAAATCGAGATATTCCTGCCCATACCATTACAGAACCACCATGAAAAGCACGAACCGGTCTATTGCAATTTTCTGAATAACGTTCGCCTAAACGTCGCCAAACTCGGACTCGTCTGTCATTGCCAAAAATGGAAAATCTTGATTCATCTGTAAACAATACAGAATTCCATTGTCTTTGTCGCCAGTTGATTAAAGAATAAGCATAATTTAATCGCAGGCGACGATGACGACGTGTAAGGTATGGAACTTGCACTGGCTGACGAGCGTGTAATCCGGCTTCTCTTAAACGATTTCTTATCGTTGAAGTCGAGATCGGACGTCGTCGATTATGATTAATATGGCCAGCGATAATACATGCAGATACATAACGATTCTGTACAGCTTGCCGGACGATCGCTCGATCATCGCGATTACTTGTTTCACGAGGACGACCCTGACCCGGCCGTCTGTGATATGAGCCAGTCTCTCGAAATCGAGAATAAATTCTACTAACGACAGACTGACTTATTCCAAAACGATTTGCAACGTATCGTTGACTGTTATTCTCCTCTAAAAGAGTAACAATACGAGCACAATCTGCTTCAGATAAATGACGCAGAGGCATTGCAAAAGAAAGAAAAAAGTAATGCAAAAGGTACAGAAAAGAAAAAACTTAATATTGAAAATAACCGTTAATTAAGATTAAACAGAAAGATATTAAAATTTAAGTTAATTAAGAGTAAACAGTAAAGATATTAAAATCGCCAATAAAATAAGACCATCCGAAACCACATGTGCATAATCACAGCAAATTCGAGTAGGAGCTAGCAGTGCGCACGGCTTTAATTATTGTACCTGAAGTGTTTTCACTTACGAGAAACATAGCCACCTAGCAGTAAGACGTCGCGGTTTGCGTGCGGTATGAGGGCACTCGCGAAAAAGTTTCCCGATAGCGCTTCGCGAGCACTATATGGCGCGTTGCTGTCCAGTAGACCTTGTATGATGATCGGTTAACCTTTACATTTCCGCTCGTAATTTTCTATTCTTTTTAAATTTCAGTAGAGCGAAAACTAACAAAATTTTTCTTCTCTTTTTTTAATTAACACTTAGTAAAGGCCAATGTAATGTCAGTGTACTGAAAATCAATTTTTAACATTAATTGACTTTATTTTCCATTTTTCTTATTGAAATTAAGCAATTTTTTGAAGATTTGACTTTTTCAAACATAGTGGCCACCGTGAAAAATATCTTGTAGCTATTCGCCGATTTTTTGTCAAATTCAGGGTACTTAAAAGTAGAAAAAAACGTGAAGAACAAATTTTTTGTTGTTGTTCTATACATTGTTTTTTAGGTCAAAATGAAAACAGAAAAAGTCGGTAATTTTTACGTTATTTTCATTCATTTGTAACCAGTCTATATGTTTTCGTAAAAATTTTGGCAATTATTCCGTTCGATAGAGCAAAGTTTCAGCTTTAATAATCTTTTTTTAAAATTGCGGTACGATTATTTTTAACAGAGTTATGAATGATTAAAGTCAACTTGCTCATTTTTCATTTAATCGGCGATAACTCAGTAATAAAAAATCGTAGAAACATTTTTAAAAAATGATTTTGTTAAGAAAACTTCAAGCTTTCACACTAAGAAGGTGAAAAATTTCTTATATTTTTTTTACACGCGGTATAGGTCCGCAAAGTGAGAAGAAAATTTATAATTTTGTCCAGTTCGCAGTTTTCTACATGTGAAAATTACTAAACTTACAGAAACTTAAAAAAAGTAATGAGCTTTCGAAAGTAGAGATTTCAAGCTTTAAAATTCTTTTTTTAAATTTAAATTTGGTTCATTTTTAACAAAGTTACAGCTGACTCAATTTTGCCAATTTTTTAAGGAAATTTAAGTGATCTTCTAATTGTTGTGAGAAGTGTATATATACACGCACATATATACATATAGCTTTATTTTCGTTTGTTAAGTTAAGAAAAAAATTATTATTTGTTTAATATTAAAAGAATAACACAATTTTCGAAGGTTAGGAGAATACTAATACTTGTACTATACCTTATATTACTGTCTTATATATTAAAAAGTACAAACCTTTACATATATATAATGTAGAAATTTTGACCACCAGTGATAAAATTAAAAAAATAATTGAACACCCTTCACTCGACAGTACTGGCAAATTCTGTTTATTGTTAAGTGCACATCACAACGTTTCGACCTTAGTTTTAGGTCCTTATCAAGTGATCTATAAATCATAAGAAAAAGCACGAAGAAAAATTAACATTACAAATAGTAGCATCGAATGATTAAGATACAATATTGAAAACTAGATATGTACTTGCGAAATATAATTGTACTTTATAGATGTCAAAAGATAGAAAATTCATTGTGTCAGATAGACAAACACGTCAGATACATTAGACGAACTGAGAGGAACTAAACAACCTTTATTATAAATAATCTTGAATTTATACTCGTGTCGCCAGTGAAGTAAAAAATTAAGGGGGTTTATTTTAAAAAACGACCCAACTGGCAAAAAATAGTCTTTATTATAATGATGTCATAGACGACGTTTCGACCTTTGGTTTAGGTCCTTTTCAAGTCTTAAATAGAATAAAAACATATACAAAAATTAATTAAATTCGGAAGATAGCAAACAATAATGGAAGAGTGAGATGACAAACGAAGAAAGGAAAACGAAAACAGCGCAAACCTTAATTAACACTAACCTTAGATGAAATATTCATATAATAAAAATTAGTAAAAACTCAGCATCGAAATAATAGATGTCAAACAACGTTCCTGTCAAGAGCAATGATACAACACATACTGAGAAAGAGAGCAATGTTTTAAACGACTTTGATGATGTTATCGTAAATAGGGTTTAAATTATCTGTGTCTTTTTGTAAGTTGATCGTGTTGTTATGTTTTTTTATGAAAAACATTTCGGCAATTTCTCTCTTTCTCGTGTGCCTTTCACAATGTAAAATATTCGGAGATGTCCAATTAAAGTCGTGCATATATTCAGTTTTATGTTTACTAATTACATTATGGTTACTCGTATGCACTTTAATATTATTGATATGTTCTTTGATTCGAGTGTTCAAATGTCTTTTAGTTTGTCCTATGTAAGTGGCGTCACATTTGTTACAGTCGATCTTATATACTATATCAGTTTTGTCCGTTTTAGATAACTTGTCTTTACCTCGTTTAATCAATTTGTCAAGTTTTTTCGGTATTGTATAAATTAATTTTAAGCTTGTTTTTTTAATTGTTCTGCTAATATTGTCACTTAAATTTTTTTATGTAAGGTAATAAAATGCATGACGAGATATCGAACGCTCTGCTGTTGTTATCAACACTAATAGTCATATTTTTCCGTTCTCTTAAAGTACATACTCTTTTTTGGACGTAGCGATCAATAATTTTCGGAGGAAAGCAATTGTTAGATAAGATTTTTTTAACCGTACGTATATTTTCGGAATGAAACCGATCATCAGATAACATAATCGCGTGGTCCACCAAATTATTGATAGTGTTGATTTTATAATTAAAGGGGTGGTTAGAATGGTAATTTAAAAATCTACCCGAAGAGGTAGGTTTCAAGTACCAATTCGTCAAGAGTTTTCCTCCGCATCTGATAACAGTCGTGTTAAGAAAATTAATCACATTATTATTTTCAATTTCATGCGTAAATTGCAAGCGTTGATGAAAGCTGTTAAAAGTAGATAAAATGGTATCAATCTCAGTCCGCGGAACAATAGTAAAAATATCGTCAACATACCTATAGTAAACCGAAATATCAAATTGCAGTAAATTAAGACAGTGTGTCTCTAACTCGTCCATGACTAAATCAGCCAAAATGGGTGACAAGGGATATCCCATTGGAGTGCCATATATCTGTTCATAATATTGTCCGTCAAAACAAAAACTAGTTGACTCTAACACCGTTTCAACAGCATACAAAAATTGTGGTAAACTAAAAGTTGTCCTGTCGGAAATCTCTGTCCAACGTTTCTCAATAGCTTTAAGGGCTAAATCTTTCGGAATATTCGTAAATAATGACGTAACATCCAGAGAGATCAACACCTCGTTATCTTTAATGGTATGGTTTTTAATGGTATTCGCGAACGTCCATCCATCCTTGATGTGCGATGAAGGTTTTTTAATCGAGTGTTCAAGTATCTCATGGATAAAGCGCGCTATATTGTACACCGGGCTCCCAAGGGACGACACGATAATGCGTAAGGGAGCATTAACTTTGTGAATTTTTGGCAAACCGTAACATCTGGGAAGATTACCGTTGGTCGTATTAAGATGTTTATATGTGGATGCGTCAATCAAATCATTATCACGCCAAGATTTGACTAAAGTACTCATTTTTGTCGTCAGTTTTTTAATAGGATCTTTTTTCAATTTACTATAGGTAGATTGGTCTTGAAGTAAAAGATTCATTTTGTCGGTATAGTTTTTCATGTCCATAATAACTGTGGTTTGACCTTTATCAGCTTTTGTGACTAAAATGTCTTTGTTGTTCTTTAAAAACTTCTGACAAACATTAAAACTCGAAGTAATATGTCTATCTATATAGTAACGTGTTTGTTTTTGCATAAAAATCCACGCAAGGACTTTACTACTGCGCTTCTTGTCGAATCCACTAGTTCATTGGGAATCTTACAACAATTGATTTCCAAATTCTTAGCGACCTCGACAACTGAGTTAATGCGGTCTTTTCTGTCGTTTTGATTGACCGGTATACTAAATTTGTCACCCAAGCTTAGAATGTCTAAGATATTATCAGGAATCTTTTTATTGCTGAGATTCACAAGCCATTTAGATCTATCAATCTCTTTAAAAGGATTAAGAGACAAATTGTTACCTCGAATTAGACTGCGGAACTTTTTTATAGAATCATTCTTCTTTATGCGATTAAAGGTTAATAACTTCTGTTTATTAAAATCAAAAAATCTGGTCAATAATTCTGGTGGAAGGTAATCAGACAATCTTTTTTCAATATTGTGAATATTAGATTGCAGAAAATTTAGATTGAAATTTATATCTTTAATTTCCAAGTTCAACAGTCTAAATACATTACGTCTGACTAAGTTATAATATTTTCGGTTTACGCTATTACTGTGAAAAAAGACGCTAGTTTTTAAATTTTTGATGTGAGCTGGCAATATATCATATTTTCTACACCGAAGTAAGAAAATTAGCTGCTGTTTTGAAGTGAATATCCTTTTCTTGGTAGTTATCCATGATTTCATGAGGAACGTGTACTTCCTTCCGTAACATTGTGAGATCATCCGAAAGAAACTATCACTCCGTGAAGGCACCATAATTCGGTCAATGTGCATTAAAATAATCTTGAATTTATACTCGTGTCGCCAGTGAAGTAAAAAATTAAGGGGGTTTATTTTAAAAAACGACCCAACTGGCAAAAAATAGTCTTTATTATAATGATGTCATAGACGACGTTTTGACCTTTGGTTTAGGTCCTTTTCAAGTCTTAAATAGAATAAAAACATATACAAAAATTAATTAAATTCGGAAGATAGCAAACAATAATGGAAGAGTGAGATGACAGACGAAGAAAGGAAAACGAAAACAGCGCAAACCTTAATTAACACTAACCTTAGATGAAATATTCATATAATAAAAATTAGTGAAAACTCAGCATCGAAATAATAGATGTCAAACAACGTTCCTGTCAAGAGCAATGATACAACACATACTGAGAAAGAGAGCAATGTTTTAAACGACTTTGATGATGTTATCGTAAATAGGGTTTAAATTATCTGTGTCTTTTTGTAAGTTGATCGTGTTGTTATGTTTTTTTATGAAAAACATTTCGGCAATTTCTCTCTTTCTCGTGTGCCTTTCACAATGTAAAATATTCGGAGATGTCCAATTAAAGTCGTGCATATATTCAGTTTTATGTTTACTAATTACATTATGGTTACTCGTATGCACTTTAATATTATTGATATGTTCTTTGATTCGAGTGTTCAAATGTCTTTTAGTTTGTCCTATGTAAGTGGCGTCACATTTGTTACAGTCGATCTTATATACTATATCAGTTTTGTCCGTTTTAGATAACTTGTCTTTACCTCGTTTAATCAATTTGTCAAGTTTTTTCGGTATTGTATAAATTAATTTTAAGCTTGTTTTTTTAATTGTTCTGCTAATATTGTCACTTAAATTTTTTTATGTAAGGTAATAAAATGCATGACGAGATATCGAACGCTCTGCTGTTGTTATCAACACTAATAGTCATATTTTTCCGTTCTCTTAAAGTACATACTCTTTTTTGGACGTAGCGATCAATAATTTTCGGAGGAAAGCAATTGTTAGATAAGATTTTTTTAACCGTACGTATATTTTCGGAATGAAACCGATCATCAGATAACATAATCGCGTGGTCCACCAAATTATTGATAGTGTTGATTTTATAATTAAAGGGGTGGTTAGAATGGTAATTTAAAAATCTACCCGAAGAGGTAGGTTTCAAGTACCAATTCGTCAAGAGTTTTCCTCCGCATCTGATAACAGTCGTGTTAAGAAAATGAATCACATTATTATTTGATTAATAATGTGATTAATTGACAGACGAAGATGTCTCTTCGTCTGTCCAATGTATGAGGAATCACAATTTTTACAGTTAATTTGGTAAACTATCTCGGTTCTGTTGTCAGTGGGCAATCTGTCCTTCCCAAGTTTAATTACATTATTTAGTTTATTTGGTATGTTATGTACAACGTTAAACCCCATGTTTTCAAAAATTCTATCAATATTGCCTAAACTTTCTACGTATGGTAATGAGATGAAAGAGGTAGTGGTGCTCTTATCATTGTCTATGCTCAGGTTATTGACGGAACGATTCTTTAAACAATGGAGTCTCTTATTAACAAAACGATCGATAATATGTTCTGGGAAACAATTATTAAGCAATATTTGTTTCACTATTTTTATATTGTTATCATGAAATTGATCATCAGATAATAAAACAGCAGAGTCAACGAGATTAAAAATCGTGTTCATTTTGTATTTAAATGGGTGATTGGAGTAGAAGTTAATATATCTATTAGAGCACGTGTTTTTTCTATACCAGTTAGTTAACAGTTTCCCATTGGAACGTATGATCGTTGTGTTTAAAAAATTTATACATCCATTTACTTCAACCTCATAAGTGAAACGTAAACGCTGGTGATAGTTATTAAATGTCTCAGTAATTTCATGAATTTTTGTAATCGGAATGATGGCAAAAATATCGTCAACATATCTATAATACATCCGAACATTAAAACTTAATTGAGATAAACAATAAGTCTCCAAGTCGTCCATCACAATATCAGCCAAGATAGGTGAAAGAGGAGAACCCATTGGGCTGCCGAAAATCTGCTCATAGAACTGTCCATTAAATGAAAAACTGGTTGAATCCAAGATAAATTCAACTGCATATAAAAATTGAGGTAGACTAAATTCAGTGTTGGGGGAAATGTCATTTCACCGTTTCTCAATAGCGCTCAACACTAATTCTTTAGGGACATTGGTAAATAATGCAGTGACATCGAGTGAAATTAAAATTTCATCGTCATTAATAATTTTGTTTTTTAAATTGGAAGTGAATGACCAGCCATCTTTGACATGAGATTTAGGTTGTGGAATGGAATGATGTAAGATACTATGAACATATTTAGCGACATTGTATACAGGACTGCCTAGTGACGACACAATGATGCGCAAAGGAAAACCATTTTTATGGACTTTCGGCAATCCATAACAACGTGGTAAATTGCCATTAGTGGTATTTAACTGTTTATATGTGGAGTCATTAATTAAGTCGTTATTGAGCCAAGATTTAATAAGCGAATTTGTTTTGTTAGTTAGTTGTCTAATAGGATTCTTGTTTAATTTTTTATAAGTGGATTCATCACTCAGCAAATTCTCCATTTTTTCCAGATAATCATTTCTATCCATTATTACCGTAACCTGACCCTTATCAGCTTTAGTGACAAAAATATCGTCATTATCACGTAAAAACTTTTTACAAAGAGAGAATTCTTGTAGAATGTAACTATTTAAAAAGCTCATGTGTTTATTTTTACATAAGAATTTTTTGAGAGAATCCGCGACTGAAATTCTAGTTGTTTCAATTATTTCAGTCGGGATCTTTGAGTGATTGATTTCTAAGTTCTTGATCGTCTCAAGTACGATGTTAATCCTGTCCTTATTGTTAGATTGGTCAATAGGTAATCCGAATTTGTCACCCAAGCTTAAAAAGTCAGATATTCTACTAGGGATGGTCTTACCACTAATGTTAACCAACCACTTAGTTTTGTCAATGTTCTCGAATGGGTTGACGATTATGTTATGCTTAAAGATTAGATTATTAAATTTTTTAGTTGACTTATTTTCCGCTAAGTGTTTATAAGAAAAAAACCTTCGTTTGTTGTATTCGAATTGTAATGTTAATTGTTCTTCGTGCTTTTTCTTATGATTTATAGATCACTTGATAAGGACCTAAAACTAAGGTCGAAACGTTGTGATGTGCACTTAACAATAAACAGAATTTGCCAGTACGGTCGAGTGAAGGGTGTTCAATTATTTCTTTACATATATATTAAATATTAATAAATATTATAATAAATATTGTACATATACAAACATATGCAAACTTTTGTGTCACATGTAAACCAAAAAATAAAAATTTATAAAATAAATTCTTCAAATTGTATATCGTCGTACGACATATATATATATATATATATATATATATATATATATATATATATATATATATATATATGTAAAGGTTAATAATTTAACAGGCTTTATTATTAGTAATACTGTCTCTTATTTTACTGTCTTATTTTACTCATTTTTGTAAATATCTTTAAGTAACGTTAAAAATCTATTTTGCATTTTTATGTTATCCCTATGATGCTTTTCTCTTTGTTTATAAAGTTGTTCATAATATGCTAATTTATTTTCTTTTCTTGCACGTTTTCTGATATTGCGCGTTGTACCATGAGAAGTAGTAGAAGAAGAAGTAGAAGAAGTAGTAGAAGTAAAAGTAGTACAAGTAGAAGTAGTAGAAATAGTGTCGGGTATTGTATTTTCATCGTTGGATTCACTGTTTTCTCTTATACATACATTTCCCTTGTGCAGTCTAAATCCACGTGTGTTCGAAGCAAGTGATAGAGGTATTACTTCGGGTGTAGTATTCATAAACTCGTCTATTAAATCAAAGTATTCCCAAGATACTTTAGCATTGCCAGTTTCATTATTAGCATCATGTACCGACTTATATTTCTGTTTCAAGTTCTTCCATTTAACAGAACATTGTTCGTCAGTTACGTTGTAACCTCTTTTCTTTAAGTTACTCGCTATTTTCTTCCATATTTTTTTCTGCATACTATTTTTTTTGTTTAATACTGATGTATGTTGTCTTATTTCTTCTATCAGCAGTTTTGTCATTTTATTGGTCCACTGGTATCTACAGTTTTCTGTGAAAAAATAAGAAACTTAGTGAAACAATTTAATAATTACATTAATATCTTCCGTATAATGTGAAAGATATTTTTGCAAAGTAAACATTTTCTTATTTCAAAGACATGGAATATATTTCAAAGCAAATTTTATTAATATAATTAGTTTAGCTAGAACTAAAATAAAAACTTTGTTTTACGATATACATACCGAACTGATCCTGCTCAAACACTTCTTCCTCGTTTGCATCCATTTGCAATTACCTCTGAAAAAAATATTATTTTAATAAACTAATATGTTAAAGATATTAAAACAGAGTGAGGTTATAGTCTATTTGTTTCTTTAAAATATATCAGTAAAACATTAATACATCTATCGCTTAATATACATTTGAAGGAGAATGAAAGTTAATTATTATGAGAATAACAAAAAGTACATACATACCTACTTTTCTATTTCTTCTTAAAATTCTGCGATACGAGTGAAATTGCGCTTTCTTACAGTCCCTTATTAATGAGCTAATCCGATCGCTCCATAGACACGTTTACAAATCCGATTAGTCTAGGGAACTTTTTTCCTAGTCGGTTGATATGACTGCGATTAATCCGATTGCAAATCCGATTACTAAACGTAAACACCCACAGATTAGAGATTATAGATTTATTTTTGTATCTTAGATAGAGATATTACTATCTGTGAATTAAGGATATTTTTATTTATTATTAATTTGAAATATAGAATAACTTAAAATGATAAAATGTTTGAAACATTATTTATTATTAACATTATTTAATATTAACATAATGTTTTTTTCTATTAATATTAATATTAATGTTTGTTTATTTCAATAATGATGTCAAGATATATCTTATGTTCAGATTATTTGTATTATGTTTACATAATATACTTTTTTAACGAATAAAAATTAATAAATATTTTTTCAAATCTTTAGTGTTGTGTGAAAATGCGGCAGATTCTCTCCCGATTGGGAGACGGCGCGCAGACAGGAGAATGATTCAACTCGGCACTGTGGTTTAGACAACACAGGCTTTATTCGCGACAGCGTTAATAACAATTTTTGTACAGAGTACGAAAGCCACGTGTGAGCACGATAATGTCGAGAATGTTCCTTGCGATCGACAGCGAGTGAACAGGCCGCACATAAATGACATGACACCTTGATGAACTCAACTAATCACAATAAGTAGCGGAGCACAGCGTGTAACTCCGTATGAGCAGATCTCGCAAATGTTCAGTTTCGGTCGAGGGTCGAGTTGAGCCTCGCGGCCGGAGCTACGCCGTTTCGCACTGGTTGTTAACCGGCACCGAAGATAATTACTGATTCTCGCGCGTTGCTGAATTGTCTTGATGTCAACGACGGCGACAACGATGCGATTACAATGCTCGTCACGTTTAGCGAAGCCCGGTAACTATTGATTGAGATTTGACCGAATGGCGACTAGTCGAGATGTTCTCGCGCTCACACGTGCTTTTTGCGGCAGTACAAGACTCGAATAATGCGAACGCTCGTCACGGGGAAGAAGGCGGAAGTCCGCGCTCGCGAATTCTTATCGGCCAATGATTGATTGCCAGCGCGATCAATCGACCGCGATATTGGCTAATCGGCAGGATCATGCGCGAAATACGAGGCCGACGATATCCGGCGCGGGGCGGAGCGCTCGCGGTTCGGAATACCGAGCAAGGGTGGCGCCAGGATTATCGAATTGATCCTGGATCCGCGACAGCTAAACAGCGGCGCGGAATCACGCACGAAACACGTGATTTACAGGCGCCCCTTCATGTAATTCGAACAAGACGGAACAAGTGTTATTAATAAAACCCAACTGCAATTTTTGATATATCTTTTTTCAAAATAATTAATACTCAAATTGTGAGTATATTATTTTGAAAAAAATATATCATGTTATTCTAAAAAACTTACTCATAATATTAAACAGTTTAAAATAAATAAATAAGTTCTCTTAAGTATATTGCTTTTGGAAAATATATGATTCAAGAAAGTTCATTCATAGTAGGCCTTGCAAAATAATCGCTTGATTATATTGCTTAAGCCTTGATATAAAGATATAAGTTAGTAAATTTAACTTATTTCTCTCTGTTTGACAGATTAGAACTCTTAATTGTTTCAATGCTGAAGCAGTGTGAAATATACGATTTTCTACTCAAGAGACACGGTAGTGTCTCGCGCCAAGTACAAGCGCAGCAACAGCGAGGCACCCCGGGTATCTATACGCGAGTCGGATAGTTTGAGAGTACTTTAGATTATCGATCTGAATAAAGGCTGAACTGAGCGAATTCTTAATAGGCTTAATCGATAGCTTGGGTTCGAATTATATAAGGAAAGTGTCTTTATTTTTGCTCTACATCTTGTATAAACAGAGTTATTACGCAAAGTCGACGAAATGTAAAATTTTTATTTTAAGAAACGTCACCACCGTCGCCACAGTGGTCTAAACGCCTGATTTTGTGGCAAAAACTAATATCTTAGTAACGATAAGTCGAATAAGATATAAACGACATTTGTTACAGCTTGGAGAATTATTACTAATGTAACGTGCCACCTTTCGAGCACGGCTCGTATGCGCTCAGTCGGGATCAAGGTTCGAAAGGGGGTACGAGAGAACCAGGCGTGTGTTTATGATGTGTAATTGTTTATTGAATAAATCAGAATGCATGTACAGAATGAGAATGTGTCGATGTACAAGATAGGTGCGAACGCTGTGTGTGTGTGTGTGTGTGTGTGCGTGCGTGTGTGTGTGTGCGTGTGCGTGCGTGCGTGTATCTGGTGTATATATTTACAGTGTGTAAGAATATGTGCGCGAACGGTACGTATGTGTATGTGAATGCAAGCGGTATGGATATTTACAGTGTGTAAGAAATATGCGTGAACGTTCTGGATGCGTACGTGGATGCAAGCAGTATGAATATTTACAGTGTGTCAGAATATGTGCGCGGACGGTACGCGTGGTATGCGTGAATGCAAGCGGTATGTACAATTACGGCGTGTAAGAATCGTGGATTCGGAATGCAGCGGTCGGCTCGGATCGTACGGTGAAAGTATTTATTTATTCGATCGAGCTCACATAAATGAAATCAGCATTTCGCGCTTTAAAGTACGTGGAACTTGAACGCCGGTTTGTTGTTATCGCGTTTTTGCGTTTCTCCCGGCTCTTTAAACGCCGGGCGAGCGCTTTGTATACGCGTGAATGCGATAGGCGCGGGAGCGCGAGAGCGGGAGCGCGAGAGCGCTAGGCGGGAGAGCGTCAGGCGGGAGAGCGCGGCGCGCGCGAGCGCGCGTCGTGAGAGCGTCGGTCTCGAGACTGCGAATAATTACAGTTGTGGTAATTAACGCGTTGCGAGATTTTTGGTCGGGATGTCAGCGGGAGGCGACGATTAGACGGGAGCTCCCGTCGGCGGCAGGTGACTCCCTACCCGTGGAATAGTGTCGTCGCGTGGTTCGGTCGGAGTTTCGAATCTACTGAGAACTCTCAGTGGAGACCGGGTGCGCCCGATCTCAGAGATTCGGAAAGATTCTTAAGGAAGCTTCCTTCGGAGATGCCGAAAGCTCTCGGCGGAGGCTGGGTGCGCCCAACCTCTGGTTTTCTCTCCTCGGAGAAGCTGTCGGGGTTTCGGTGCTCGTGTCAGGCGTCGTACAGACTCTGAGCGGAGCAGGAAACGGATTGCCTTTTTCGGGGCCGTGTTGCCCTTTTTATCCGGAGAAATTACCCATTCGGGTAATTTCGGCGGTATTCGTCGGCCCGATTGTTCCCCTAATTGGGGTAATTATTACCGAACGAATTCGGTGGTATTCCGGCGGTAGTGCGGCAGGAACCGATGCTCGGCGCTTTCCGTCGGTGTTCGGAGCGCCTCGGAAGCGCCGAGACAACGGCCCCGACTTTGAACGTCGGCGGCCGTACAACGGCCCGATTCGAACGCGCTTTTGAGTAATTAAAAAAGGGCGCACTGCGCCGCTGCGTTTTGCCCGGCTGGTGGTCGCTGGGCGGCAGCCTTCCGGCGGATGACGGCCGGGTAGAACGATCGCGGAGGGCGGATCGTTACACTAATATGAAAAAATGTTATTATATACAAGCTGGGTTGCGGGGGGGGGGGGGCATTTAAAGTGTTGCAACTGTTAAAGATAGCGACTTCGATTTTTTTTCTAATTAAATGACACATGGGGACCAATATTATTACCAACATAACTTTTTTATATATAAAATGAAAGGAACGGGCTAATTAAGAGCCAGGCGCGGTAAATAATGCGCGTGGAAATAATATATATATGAAATTTTATTGATCGCGAACGTTTCGGTTCTAGAATTGGACCCTCTTCAGCAACTATGTAAATATAAAAAATAAGAAAAATAAAAAAAATATAAAAATAGCGTGGATCGTCAATGTAGAAAAATCAAAATGCAATACATACATACAATCTTTAAACACACATATGAGCACGGTCGTTAACAACGATGGACAAGCCTCGTGAGCCTTCCCTCGGTACCCGCCGTAGGAAGATACATTTTGAAATATCAAATAATTAAAATGAAGTCGCCAGTGATGAATAAAAATATGTAAAATTTATTAAAAAGCGACCTGACTGGCCAATACAAAATTTTTACACGACGTTTCGGCCCTTGGGTACGGGCCCTTATCAAGTGTTGCTATAAAAATTAATGAAAAATTGTATATTAACAATGAGCAACGAACCGCAATTTAGGATGTAATGTACAGAATACTTATAAGAACGTTACTTTTCAAGCTGTCAAAGTGAAAGCCGTGATATGACTAATGTCGAAACAGAAGACATGTATGTAAAATTATGTCTCGCGTCCAAAAACATAAACATTACAAAGACACAGGAACGAACCTTGCAAAAAACAAACAAGAAGCAATCATACTCTGTGTATTAACGTGTCATATATCGGATTTAAATTGTCTGTGTCTTTTTGAAGATTAATATTGTTCTTATTGTCAATTATACAAAAAATTTTTTTGTTAATTTTTTATAGAAACACTTGATAAGGGCCCGTACCCAAGGGCCGAAACGTTGTGTTGAATTATTTGTATTGGCCAGTCAGGTCGAATTTAATAAATCACTTTTATAATTAATATTGTTGTTGAATTTTTTTATAAAAAACATCTCAGCAATCTCTCTTTTCTTTCTATGTTTTTTACATTGCAAAATTTTTGGTTCCTTCCAATTAAAATCATGTCCGTATGTGGACCGATGGTTGCTAATTACGCTGTGGTTGCTGGGATGTTTTTTAATGTCTCTGCAATGTTCATTTACACGTGTAGCAAGTTGTCTTTTAGTTTGACCAGTATATGTCGCATCACAATCATTACATTCAATCATATATACGACATCAGTTTTTTGATTAGCATCAATCTTGTCTTTACCTTTATCTTGTCTTTACCTTTCCTAATTAAGTTATTAAGTCTTTTTGGAATTGTATATATTGTTTCGAGGCCACATTTATTAAGCGCGATATTTAAATTTTCGCTTAGGTTTTTTTATGTAAGGTAAAGGCAAAACAGATGAAGTGTCAAACTTTTTATAAACAATGTCAGTATTGTGCGTAGAGTTTTTACGAAATTTTAAAGTTTTAATTCTCTTACAGATATGTGACTCTATAAAAGGTTTTGGGAAGCAATTGTTGACCAAGATATCAGTTATTATTTTAATATTATTATCATGATAGCGATCGTCAGAGAGCAAAAAAGCACGGTCAACTAAACTTTTTATGGTATTGATCTTATATTTATAGTGGATGGCTCGAATAAAAATTCAGATATCTGCCTGAAAAAGTAGGTTTTCGATACCAATTAGTCAGCAAAATTCTTTCAACCTTAATTACAGTGGCGTGTAGAAAATGAATAGAGTTATTGGTTTCGATTGCATGTGTAAATTTTAAGCGCTGGTGGTAACCATTAAAGACATTAAGTACTTCAATAATTTCGGACTTCGTCGCTATTGCAAAAATATCATCAACATATCTGTAGTAGACCGGTAAAGTAAAATCTAATAAGTTTAAACAATGAGTTTCTAGGTCATCCATGACTATGTCAGCCAAGATTCGCGATAAGGGGGACCCCCATAGGACATCCGAAATTTGTTCGTAGTGAATTCCGTTAAAACTAAAGCTCGTTAAGTCAAGGACAACTGTGAGTGCGTGTAAGAATTGTTGTAAAGACATCAGTATTAGGTGTAATATGAATCCACTTATTTTCCACTGCTTTCAAAGCCGTCTTTCGGAATGTTCGTAAATAACGAAGTTACATCTAACGAGAATAAGACCTGATTATCATTAATCTTAGTGTGTCGAATACTGTTGACGAAGGTCCAGCTGTCCTTGATGTACGAACCCGGCTTAGGAATAGATTTATGTAGAATTTCGTGTAAATGAAAAGCTAAGTTATAAGTCGGGCTACCGACCGACGAGACAATAATACGCAACGGATAGTCTTTTTTATGTATCTTTGGTAGTCCGTAACATCTGGGAAGAATCCCACTTGTGTTTTTTAAATGGTTGTATGTAAGTTCGTCGACAATCCCGTTATCGCGCCAACTCTTAACCAACGTGTTAAACTTCCTTTTTGTAAGATTGATGGAATCTTTGTTTAATTTTCTGTAAGTTGTTTGGTCACTAAGTAGTTCATTCATGGTGTCATTATATTTTATTTTGTCCATAATTACTGTCACTTGTCCTTTGTCGGCTTTCGTGATAAATAAGTCATCATTGTCCTTTAAAAACTTTTTACATTCCGAGAGACTTAAGAAGAAACCTGTCCATTGCATTTACATGTTTTTTTTTATTTAGAAATTTTTGTAAGGAATTTGAAACCGAAGCTCTGGTTTGTTCTCTTAAGTTATCGAGAATTCTCTGAATATTGGCCTCTACACTTTTAACAATGTTCAGTGTCGCGTTTATCCGATCATTTTTGTCAATTATGCTAATAGGTAATCCGAAATTCTCTCCCAAGCTCAAAAAATCTGATATAGATTTTGGAATTACTTTGCTACTGATGTTCATTATCCATTTAAATGTCTACGTTATTTAGTGCGTGTATATTATTTTGAGAACGTAGTAAATATTTAAACTTCTTAATTAAACAATTTTTCTTTTGATATCTAAGTACTTTGAGCTTGCGATTGTTAAATTCAAAAAACCTTGTTAAGAAGTCATTCGGTAAAAAATTGACGAGCCTATTTTCTATTTTAATAATCTTAGATTGTAAGAATCTCAAATAAAAATTAAGGTCCCTTATCTCAAGATTTAATAGTCTTGAATGATTACGTTTTGTGAAATTAATAAAATTATGATTAACGCTATTTTTGAAAAAGAAAAAACGATGTTGTGACCTGTATATATGTGCCGGAAGTACATCATATTTTCTGCATTTCAATAGAAAAACAGTTGTTGGTTGGAGATGCAAATCCTTTCTTTGGTTTTCATCCAAGTTCTTAATGCGTCCTTGACGTGATCCCCATACGATCGGGAAATCCATTGGTAAAACGTTTCTTTAAGTATGGACACCATCTTTTGTTAATATACAATTTTTCATTAATTTTTATAGCAATACTTGATAAGGGCCCGTACCCAAGGGCCGAAACGTCGTGTAAAAATTTTGTATTGGCCAGTCAGGTCGCTTTTTAATAAATTTTATATACATTTTGAAATGTTTCGCAGAATACAATGCGGGGTACGACGCCTTAAATGCAATAACGTATGAGAATGGCATATATTAAATAAATGTGAATGTTATAAAGGGAAAGACTCACAATATCCATTAAAGTAAAGCACCGTTAGTCGTAAAGGACAAAGCACAACAGTTATATAGTTTAAACGAAAAGACGCATGACATTGTGTGTGTCAGATTATAAACATATAAAGATAGTCAATAATTAAACGAAACGCAGGACACATAAACAAAGGACGTGATGTTTAAATCTGCGGTAATCTCTCCACCATGGTGAGGTAAGTGTGATGTAAGCTTTCAGTGTCGCTCTGCATATTCAGGCTATTCTTCTGCCTTTTTATGAAGATCATCTCCGACATTATACGCTTCCGGTATATATGCTCTTCGTCTACCTCTACTCTATCCCAAGCGAACTTATGATCAGTCAGCCTGTGATCCGTGATGAGAGTGTTGTGTTGTTCTTTGATTTATATGGTTACTATGTTCAGCCAGGCGAGTTTTTAGCAGTCTGCTTGTCTGTCCAACATATGAGGCGTCGCAATCCTTGCAGGAGATTATGTAGATGACGTTGTTCCGTAAATTATTTGGTAGCTTGTCCTTGTCCACCTTGATGAACCGCCTCAATTTGTTGATGCCAGTATAAGAAAGCTTGGTTTGCAAATTACGGATCACAGGCGTAAACTGTTTAGAAATCGCCGGTACGGTATGGAATATTGAAGTAAGAAAACTTCTCTGAAATATTATTGTTTGAAGGAGGGTTAATAAGTCTCCCTTGTATGCAAAATTTTCGATTAATTGATTGCTCGAAGGACCGTAATTATATACACGCGAATTAGATTTGCGAAGCGCACGATTGCGTTACAATTAGCCGGCGAGAGCGGTAACGATATACCGCGTTACAAGCAAAAACATGCGAAACGATATGCGAAAAAAAAGCGAAAGAAAGCAAAAGCGAAAGAAAGCAAAAGCGACTGACCGCACGCACGGTGCAAAGCCTGGTCCTCATGTTCTGGATGCAGTTCCGCTCCTCGTGTTCTGGATGCAGTTTCGTTCCTCAATTCCATCCAAGGAAAGTTTATGCAAGCAGGCAGGAAGATAAAGCCAGAAAGCAGATAGGCGCAAGCAAGAAGCAATAGTTATATCCGTGAGACTTCGTCGATTTGTTTCGGCTAGCAAGGTCCGTGCGAGTGTGACTGCGTGTCTGCAAGCGTTTCGGAGCCCGAGTAAAAGCTCGAAAACTTTGGCGCGAGGTATCATCGGTGGATCAACGATAGCAGCACCGATAAGTGAGTCGATTAATCTACATCGATCGCGATCCACCGACTTCTCGCGACAATCGATAATCACGACTAATGCTCGTGAGATAACAACTAACTTAATTATTACAACTAACATTACAATGACGAAAAATAAAAAGAAAACCCGACACCGAATTATTTAACTATCGCTTACACAAGTCGACATTAAACGTGCAACATGGATGAGATGTATCATTTCCCGTAAATTTATGGTCGCTGAATCCGAATCCGGTAGCGAAATTTTTCTATTGCGTCAGGTTTTTGAGAAAATTGAGGTTAAAGTGCCAAAAAACGTGTTTTTGGTCATTTTTGAAACAACGTAGCGGGTGAACCTGACGTGCTAAAGACTTTTAATAAGGCTTCAATGAAAGCTTGAACCTTGTTCTTTGAGATAATTATAATGAAAATAATGTTACACCTGCTTATCTTGAGCGGTAACAGATTTGTGCTGCGCGCGCGCGCGTTCGCCACTCCTTACCGTATACTACGCCGCCCGGGGAATTGTGGAATTGTGAATCCATACAAGCCTCCACAGACTACATTTTTTATCCGATATTAACTTTTCTTGTTCTAAATTGAAGTGGGTTAAATATCTGAGAGCGAAACCTGATTTTAATTAATTTGTTTATCAAATTTGTTTATTTATCAATTATCAATTATCGAACAAGAAAAGTTAATATTGGATAAAAAATGTAGTCTGGAGGCTTGTATGGGTACACAATTCCACAATTCCCCGAGCGGCGTACGGTGAGGAGTGGCGAGCGCGCGCGCTCAGCGAAAATCTGTTACCGCTCAAGATAGGCGGATGCAACATTATTTTCATTATGATCATCTCAAAGAACAAGGTTCAAGCTTTCATCGAAGCCCTATTAAAAGTCTCTAGCACGTCAAGTTCATCCGCTACGTTGTTTAGAAAATGGTCAAAAACGCATTTTTTTAGCACTTTTAACCTCAATTTTCTCAAAAACCTGACGTGATAGAAAAATTTCGCTTCCGGATTCAGATTCAGCGACCAAAAAGCTACGGGAAGTGATACATCTCATCAATGTTGCATGTTTAATGACGACTTGTGTAATTAATGTGAGCGCCAAACAATTATTATACGTGGAATTCGTCACAGTTTCATTTTTGTTCTTCATATTATAAATGAGTGTTTTTAAGCGGTATGCATTGTTATAAATATAAAATCTAATGGATATCCATTTGTTAGTAGTATGTTAATAACGAATTCTAAGTTTTTTTGGTGAAAGCATGGACTTGAGAGTCGGAAAGCTCTATCAATAAGGCTGATGACAGTGCCTTTTTTATGGCAGATAGGGTGTCGAGATTCAAAATGTAGGTACTTTCCCGAAAACATCGGTTTGTGGTACCAGTCAAATATAATAAAATTATTTTTTAGAAACATTGTTACGTCAAGAAAGTTGAGACTGCCGTTGATCTCTTCCTCCATTGTAAATTGCAACCTCGGATGGAAGGAATTAAAAGTCTATAGTACTGTGTTAAACAATGAGGAAGGAACCGTCAACGCGATGTCATCAACGTATCTGTAATAAAAAGGTAATTTGTTGTGCCTTGAGGGTTTGGCACAGAGATTTAGGGATCGTTGCTGGATTAGGAGCTGGGGCCCCGGGTCGTCAGAGACTCAGATCACTCACTCGTCACAAGCTTATATCACTTTTATTTCAATAAATTATTACAGTTTATCTTATATCGTGCGTTATCTTATTTCACCTGTCGGTTTGGCGTAACTCGATCTAGCTCGGACTCACTTCGCGTTAGGATCACGTTAACTCGCGACTCTGACCGTGATAACGACCCGTATTATTGGTAATTGACTGACCCCGTGCGCGGTTGCGGCGGGTCTTTTATTCTAAGTTTTCTGGGTCATTTTCGGGTGTGCGGTCAAAGTCCAAATGCAAGCAAAGCAGGTTCAATGTCGAAACTCTTTGCTTGCACTTTCGCAAATGTTCTATATTTCGCGTGTGCCTTGCTGAGTAGGCATTTCGTAAGTGTGTCGGTATTCGCGTTCTTTGACCTAAATTATTACTTATCGTTTAATTTATTTAAAATTTAGTTTATAGCCTTTCGGGCTATAACAAATTTAATAGGAAAAATCTCGATAGCCCTCGTCTCCAAATCTTGTAAAGTGATGTCGGCGATGACCGGAGAAAGCGGAGAGCCCATAAGTGTGCCGAAGTTCTGTTTATAGTACACGTTGTTAAACATGAAGTAAGTTCAGTCAAGGACGAACCGCCGCCAAGAAATCATTGCGAGGTATGCTGCACATTTTTTCAATGTGGCTCCATCTTTTTGCTACACTGTTTAAAGCTAGCTCTATCGGGACGTTGGTGAAGAGTGATATGGCGTTTAAAGAGATAGCGAGAAATTTTCATGTATGTATGTGTTTGCCAATTTCTCTACTAATTGGAAGCTGTTGGCAATGTGACTGTTGGCTTTTGGTATGGAGCTATGCATGATGTTGTGTAGGAAGGCAGCGAAACCGTAAAGCGGAGTGTTTTTCGAAGAAACTATTACCCGAAGAGGGCAGCCCGGCTTGTGAATCTTCGACAGATCATAGGCTCTCGGCAAAACGCCGTCCGTGCAGTTTAATTTCTTGTAGGTTTTTTCGTCAATAAGCTCGCGTTTTTTCCACCCCGCGAGTAACTCGTGAAGACCCCTGATAAGTTTTTTCGTGGGATCTTTGTTGATAGTGGTATATGTGTTGATATCTCCGAGGAGAGCGTTCATTTTTTCAAGATAATCTAACTTATTAAGGACTACGGTAACGTTGCCTTTATCTGCTCTCGTGAAGATCACGTCCGGATTATCACGCATAAACTTTTGAGTAGAAAGCGACGCGTCGGTGAGCTTCCTGTCTAGTGGGAAACTTTTAAAGGAATGATTTGCAATATTGTTAGTGATCGGAGTTACTCTATTACGGATGTTGAGGCGGATGTGTTCGTGGGGAGTTTGCTGATGTTATTCTCTACGCACTTTATTAATTCCATTATGATTTTGTTTTTGTTAAACATAGGCAGGCAAAAGTTTTTGCCTAGTTGTAAGAGGCCTTGTACTTCACGTGGAATGTGCGCGGAAGACAAATTAACAAACTATTTGTTTTGTGTCTGTAAAGGAGAGGGGGAAGGATTTGGGAATGTGGAGGGTTTCAGGATTATTTCATTATAACAAATGTTTTTCTACACTTTATATATTACACTTCATTGCGATTTGCACTTTCTGTACTGTTTTTTTAAATTAATAGGGATTTTATCCCGGGTAGAATTTCCGAACGCACACTCGTGCAAGAAGTAATTCTACGATACACCGACAGGGGGCGCTGCAATAACGTTTGCGCGCGCCAAATATAATATAGAACATCAGTAAACATTATATAGCATTATCATTTTTATTTTCTCTTTCTCGAGAATATTATAATAATTTATATTGTTTTTCACGCGATATCATTGTATCTTGGCAATTGTAAATTTCGGCAGAACATCCTATGTATACTATAATTATAATAATTGCGCGTTGTTTAGAATAATAGAAAAAACTAGTGTAGCAAAGACATCGACTTGAAGTTGCTTTGTAGTGAATTTATCAATTTTTTGCAACAATTTGCGCAGCAATCTTTTCTCAAGTGAAACGAAATAGAACGCAATCGACATAGAGCTATATAATTCCGATATTTAAATAACATTAAAGATGGAAGAAGGTAAATATTATCTTGGATTTTAACACAACTATGTTATAATCTTCACGTGCAACATTTACAGCTTCCGAGAATGCTCCCACAAATGTCAAATACATTGATTCATTGATGGTACGATGGATGAAACATACAGGAAGCACGATTCCGCATTAAATGGAATAGTATAGAGCTTTGTCCTTTGTTTTCTCTTTTATCAATTTAATTTTTGAGAATAAAGCTTTTTTACAAATAGCTTTTTACAAAAAAATAGCAAGTGACCGAAAGTTCGAGCACGCAAGGAGACACACAGGCTCTGCAGAAGCGAGAACGTATTATCAACGATCTAAAGCGAAGGCTGAGGGAAAGCCAGGAAGCGATAGCTTCTTTGTCCAGTTCCTTGGAAACAGAAACACGCAACAATGTGGAAATTCGGATGAAGTAAAATCCTCTAGTTTGTTTTTGTCACAATCGCATATCTCTTGTGTTCATCCTGCAACTGGATTTCTCTTTTGACACGACAGATTAAACACCACTTGGGAAACCATCGAGTTTATTACAGAATATATCAACTACATCAGTGAGAGTCTGTTAAGCTTTGAACAGCATCGCGTTAATTTGTCCGCTCTATACGACAACGTGCTTCAGCAGCAGAAAGAAGCAGTCCAGAAGTTGCAATTAGACAATGCGTTAAAAACAAAAGGCGCGCTCTTATAGTTTGAATTGTTTGAATATTAATCGCGAAAATTTTTGTTTCTATAACGATTAATTTTGTAATTGCAGATCTGGAGGATCATGTTACGCAATGAAAAATGAATTGCAGCTACGAGTAAAAAAATAATTTTTATTTAATTTGTCGCATAAATGGATGAAGATATATATTATCAAGATGATTTTTCGAGTCAGATTACAAGAAGCGATGGTGGAGCAGAATAAATTAAACGAACAACTGCAGAATTTCGAATACAAACTGCAGTTGCAGAAGAATGAATTTAATACATCTATAGAGGAAAAGTTGATAGTATGTTATAATTTTTTGTGTCTCATAACTTTTCAAGAAATCCCGTGATTTTCTCACAGGAGGAAATCTATTGTACATTTTTATTGAGGATTTGGACTTTTCTTTTACAGGAACAGCAGCGCTGGGTATCAGAAAACGAAAATCTGAAATTGCGATTACAGACAATTGAAAAAGAGAAATGCGAAATCAGCTTGCAAAACTCGAAAACAAATGATCACTTCAAGAAGAGAAGTAAGTTATCGCGTCGAACATGATAAATGAACGGTAACATAATAACTAAATAATTTTTTTAGGATGCAAAATGTCGGACAGAGCAAAATAAATTGCAAAAACAAGAAAACACCGAGGGCGAATTTCATTTGCAGAAAAGTAAATTGGCGAGTGCACATGCTGAAGAATAGAAAATACTTGTCGTGGTACAATCGAATTTTTCCTTTACCTTTTGCTTATTTATATTTTCTTTCTTTTTCTATTTAATTCGTAATTACGTAATGGACATAATTTTAACTAAATATTTATTCCAGGAGCAACAGCGATTGTTATCAGAATTTGAAAGTTTACAATCACAAGTGATCATGCTTGAGCAAAACAAAACTAATATTATAGAAACGGTCACCCAAAAAGATGCACTTCTCTCAAAACTTCTCCTCAGGATGAAATTTTCACGTATAAGTGAGTATATTTAAATTAATAAACTTTAGCCGATATTTAAAAATATCTTTTACATTAGATTATATAATATTGTTGTACTTTGATTATTTAAAGCCTAAAATTATCTTTATTATAATAGAAATCAAATGGAAATGATGCAAGCGAATAATAACGAGGCGTATACTAAATATGAAGTATTAACAGAGAAGCAAAATATGTGGGAGAAAGAATCGCGTGCAAAATCGGAAAGGGTAAATTGTATGTTTAGCTATTAATTCTGGCATTCTTAATGATAGAATATTATATTTTCTAGATCCAGAATTTAGAGGCAAAATTAAGTGCAATAAAGCAAAGAGAGAGCAAACTCATTAATTATATAAACAGAATGTATAAGAAATTAAATGATGAAACGAATTATTCCAAGGATCTCGTAAATAAGCTTTCGAACGTGCAGAAAGACTTGCAGTTTGAACAGAAGCGAAGTATTGAGATGCAAAAAACGTTAGAGATGACTAAGAGCACCAGCGAATCTGCCAATGTCAAACTTCAACAATAATTGATTCTTCAAGTGGAGAAGGGAAAAATTATAAGGCGAAAAAATACGAAGATTAAGGTAAAACGCGAACGAACTTACATGCATTAATATAAAAAAATGTGTACTCAAGTCTGCTCCATCATAAGCTTCTTAAATCCTTCCAGATCGCTGAGGTTTTGTATGAAAACATGCAAGCCAAGCATGCCGAAGAAGTATCGGCATTCAAAATCTAAAAATGAATTTGATATTTAAAAATGAATGATGTCGCAGCTTAACGTAAGTGAATGCTAGCGATTATGTTAATTGTTATCGATTATCCGCCATTTCGTGGAATATGAAATTAATAATGATACAAGATCTTATTTCTGTCACGCTTATGAATTGTCCCGATCTTTCGAATCGTGTTTAAGATTTTCGTGTTTAAAATGAGAAAGATAAGCCATTATCGCAGATTCGTATATACTCAATGAGTTTGAAAGAGAATCAGAAAGAGGTACAGACATTTAGTATTAAAAATTAATACAATATAGAAAATTAATAAAAAAATATAGTAAAAAGAAAAAATAAATAAACGATAATAATGACGTTTCTTGCACGAGAGAGCTAGAGCAGACTATTGAAATAAGTAAAAGTGAGAGTACGAATTTTTAATATATAATCTTATTCATCCTTCTGTTCACTTGTCGTTACTCGAGATATCGAAGTACGATAACGAATTATAACGTAGAAACGTTTCTCATTGATTTTTTTATGTTTTCTCCTGTTCGCAGCAAGAGGTAGAAGTTATGTCAGTTGGAAGGAAATTCTTCAAATCGCGTTTCGGTCAACCGCGTACTTATAGCAAGCGACAACATTAAGAAGGAATCAGTATTGATTTAGATTTTAGATAGAACACATCTGGATGAACACTAGATTCTTTTTCATTTATGTATTTCACTGTTATTACTATCATCCATTATTATATAGTGTGTTATTTCTTCTAGTTTTTCTTTGGAATTAATTGTGAAAATAATGAATGTACATGTAAAAAGTGTTTATATATATATATATGTGTATGTAATTCATCGGCAGATCATTATGAATTGGAGATTAGATATTTGATGTAGATTAATATTTAATTTTAAACTTGACTCGCATCGGAGTCCGCCATCCAATCAAATTCGCTGACTTGGGAAGAGGAGGTAGGGTAGTTTTAGGACACCCTGTATAAACATAGCACCATTGATTTTGATAGAGTTTCTACGAAATGTATTTATTAAATTTCCTGTTTAAAATAACAACATTTTTGTATTTATTACTATTTTACTAAATTAAAAGTAATGATTCAAATTTAAAACTGTCATTTTATCAAATTTATACATTTTATCAAACTGTCAAATTATCAAATTTCCTAACCACATGAGAATTATATTTATATAATGAAAAAAAAAGTTTTTTTTCTAATCGCACGTTGATCCGTTTTTCAACACAACATCCGAAAACAGAAAAAACTGAAAAGAAAAAAAATTATATAATTAACATATTGATGTATATACATTAGTTAACGTTAATATTTGGCATGTAGAGAACTTAACGTTTTCTGTATCTTTATTCTGACATTTTTCTCAGTGCGAAGCCTGCAACTATGGAACAAATCGACCTTACAAACACCATGTACAGAATATCGGGGGTTCTACCGGGACTCGATCCCAGGATCTCCCTCTCGGTAGGCAAGCACTTATGCCACTGAGCCACATACCGCCCCCGATTCATCTTATAATTATGTGTGATATATATATATATATATATATATATATATATATCACAATATATTTTAATGGAAAAAGATTATTGAATTCAGCAGTATATAAAATTATTATAAGACACTATAAGTACTAGTACCCGATTCATTTTATTTATTTTATAATTATGTGTGATATATATATATATATATATATATATATATATATATATCACACATAATTATAAAATAAATAAAATGAATTGGGTACTAGTACTTATAGTGTCTTATAATAATTTTATATACTGCTGAATTCAATAATCTTTTTCCATTAAAATATATTGCGAAAAATATCTTTTGGAAAAATGTTCTTCCAAAATCATACAAAAATCCTAGAAGTTGTAAATTTTGCAATAAATGAGTCATGCGCAATGAGCTCTTATAATATATTTTCTTACATGAATAAATAATTCGTGTCTGCGTAACAATTGTAAAATTATTAAACAAAACGTAATATTGCGTGTATAAATATACGTTATATAAACGTGGTTACTATATGTATGTATATCATTTCATGTATGTAACATATCATTTCTTATTTAGATTTTATTGCATAATTTTATTAACCTGAGTTTAACCGATTAATGGTGAATTCACATTGCGTCTGATGTCCGTTTATCCAATCGGACATTGCGTACATTGGACTAAATAATCAGTTAAGGTCTTTCCACAATGCCAGGCAAAACAGGCAATAGGAACAGGGAATATAATTATTATTTAATAGGAAATTAATTATTAAAAAATAAACTATTATTTCCCAAACGTTGAAAACATTACAACGCGTTTCCCAAATGATTTTATATTGATTAAAGTAAAAAAAAAGATTTTTTAAAAGTTATGTCTGCTAACTATGCGCTTTCAATTAATTTTGTCTAATTATAAATAAACTATTAATTTCTAAACTATGAAAATATATTCCTAAATTTACCCAAATGATTCCCAAACGATTGCAATAATGAAAAATGAAAAATAATAAGAAATATAAAATTTGTCCAACTGATGTCCAGTAACCGTACTTTAAACTTGATTTTCAAATGGAATAATTATTTCGCAAACGTTAAAAACATTACAGACGTGTTTCCCAAATAATTTCACGTTAATTATAATTAAAAAAAAATTATTTAAATATTATGTCTGCTAACTATACGCTCAATTTATTTTTATTAATTGTAAATAAACTATTATTTCCTAAACTATGAGAATCTATTCCTAAATTTGCCCAAACGATTCCCAAGCGATTGGTATAATAGATAATAAGAAATATTAAATCTGTCTGCTAACTATATGGAGGTGATGAATGCGCTCCGTTTGACGCATTGAACTATAGTGTAAGTGGTAAAGAAGAGGAGTGTGCTGTATATGTGATATGTGTGTAGCACACATGTAGCACGAGAATGGCACGTGACATATATTGCTTGAAATTTAAACAATCAGATGTGATTGCCATACCACTTACGAGTACATACTTTTTGGAACCATGTATTTTGGCGAAGTTAAGGCCTTCACACATAAAAAAACTTAAGCAGTAAGAGAATCAACGTGTTTGATTTGCTACTGCTTATACTTATATTACGCCAAGCTTACTCCAATTATTGTAGACGACGCTTTACGGTACTGGCCTTACGTTTCGACTGTGATTGGTCGATTCGCTTACGGTTACGTCTTACGTCGCTACGGAATTCTATGTGTGAAGGCCTTTAGCAGTCTAGTATACATATAGATGTCTGTGGAACGGCTTTAACTGGTTTGTAATTCTCTATACTAGGGTTTCGTACATGACGCATGCGCGTTGTATTTGTTAGAGTCCCTAGAGTTCTAGAGACTTTAGTTTGCGCGCGCCAAATATAATATATAACATCAGTAAACATCACATAGCATTATCATTTTTCTTTTACTTTCTCGAGAATATTATAATAATTTATATTGTGTTTCACGTGATATTATTGTATCTTGGCAATTGTAAATTTCGGCAGAACATCCTATGTATACTATAATTATAAAATTGCGCGTTGTTTAGAATAATAAGAAAAACTACTGTAGCAAAGACTTTGACTTGAAGTTGCTTTATAGTGAATTTATCAATTTTTGCAACAATTTGCGCAGCAATCTTTTCTCAAGTGGAACGAAATAGAACGCGATTGACATAAAGCTATATAATTCCGATATTTAAAAACATTAAAGATGGAAAAAGGTAAATATTATCTTGGATTTTAACACAACTATGTTATAATCTTCACGTGCTACATTTACAGCTTCCGAGAATGCTCCCACAAATGTCAAATTCATCGATTTAATGATCGCACAATGGATCACATGTACAGGAAGCACGATTCCGCATCAAATGGAACAAGTATAGAGTTTTGCCCTTCGTTTTCTCTTTTATCAATTCAATTTTTGAGAATAAAGGTTTTTTACAAATAGCTTTTTACAAAAAAATTGCAGGTGACAGAAAGTTCGAGCATGCAAGGAGACACGCAGGCTCTGCAGAAGCGAGAATGCATTATCAACGATCTACAGCGAAGGCTGAAGGAAAGTCAGGAAGCGGTAGTTTCTTTGTCTACCTCCTTGGAAACAGAAACATGCCACAATGCGGAAATTCGGAGCAAGTAAAATCCTCCAGTTTGTTTTTGTCACGATCGCATTTCTTTTGTGTGCATCCTACAACTGGATTTCTCTCTTTTGACACGACAGATTGAACATTACTTGGAAAACCATCGAGTCTATCACAGAATATATCAACTATATCAGTGAGAGTCTGTTAAGCTTTGAACAGCATCGCGTTAATTTATCCGCTTTATACGACAACGTGATTCAGAAGCAGAAAGAAGCAATCGAGAAGTTGCAATTAGACAACGCGTTAAAAACAAAAGGCACGCTCTTATAGTTTGAATTGTTTGAATCTTAATCGCGAAAATTTTTGTTGCTACAACGATTAATTTTGTAATTGCAGATCTGGAGGATCATGTTATGCAATTGAAAAATGAATTGCAGCTACGAGAAAAAAGGTAATTTTTATTATCAATAATTTGTCGCATAAATGGATGAAGATATTTATTATCAGGATGATTTTTCGAGTCAGATTACAAGAGGCGATGGAGCAGAATAAATTAAACGAACAACTGCAGAATTTCGAATACGAACTGCAGTTGCCGAAGAATGAAATTAATACATCTACTGAGAAAAAGTTGATAGTATGTTATAATTTTTTATCTCATAATTTTTCAAGAAACCCCGTGATTTTCTCACAGGAGAAAATCTATTGTACATTTTTATTGAGGATTTTGACTTTTTTTTTACAGGAACAGCAGCGCTGGGTATCAGAAAACGAAAATTTAAAATTGCGATTACAGACAATTGAGAAAGAAAAATGCGACATCGCGAAATCAGCTACAAAACTCAAAGACAAATTATTACTTCAAGAAGAGAAGTAAGTTATCGCGTCGAACATGATAAATGAATGGTGACATAATAACTAAATAATTTTTTTAGGATGCAAAATGTCTTGACAGGGCAAAGTAAATTGCAAAAACAAGTAGAAATCACCGAGCGCGAATTCCATTTGCAGAAAAGTAAATTGGCGAGTGCACATGCTGAAGAAAAGAAAATACTTGTCAAGGTACAATCGAATTTTTCCTTTACCTTTGCTTATTTATATTTTCTTTCTTTTTTTACTTAATTCGTAATTACGTAATGTGGACGTAATTTTAACTAAATATTTATTTCAGGAGCAACAGCGATTGTTATCGGAATTTGAAAGCTTACTATCACAAGTGATCATGCTCGAGCAAAAGACAAAACTAATATCATAGAAATGGTCACCCAAAAAGATGCGCTTCTCTCAAAACTTTAGGATGAAATTTTCACGTATAAGTGAGTATATTTCAATTAATAAACTTTATCCGATATTTTAAAAATATCCTTTACATTAAATCATATAATATTGTTGTACTTTGACTATTTAAAGCTTAAAATTATCTTTATTATAATAGGAATCAAATGGAAATGATGCAGGCGAATAATAACGAGGCGTATACTAAATATGAAGTATTAACAGAGAAGCAAAATATGTGGGAGAAAGAATCGCGTGCAAAATCGGAAAGGGTAAATTGTATGTTTAGTTATTAATTCTGGCATTCTTAATGATAGAATATTATATTTTCTAGATCCAGAATTTAGAGACAAAATTAAGTGCAATAAAGCAAAGAGAGGGCAAACTCATTAATGATATAAACAGAATGGAGAAGAAATTAAATGATGAAACGAATTATTTCAAGGATTTCGTAAATAAACTTTCGAACGTGCAGAAAGACTTGCAGTTTGAACAGAAACGAAGTGTTGAGATGCAAGAAACGTTAGATATGACTAAAGCCCGTATCAGACTACCGACTGTGAAGGCCGATCCGACTGCCAACCGCGACTGCCGACTGCCAACCGCGACTGCCGACTGCCAACCGCGACTGCCGACTGCCAACCGCGACTGCCGACTGCCATCCGCGACTGCCGACTGCCGACTGCCAACCGCGACTGCCGACTGCCAACCGCGACTGCCGACTGCCAACCGCGACTGCCGACTCTCATCTGGCCAATCACAACGAGGCGCCGACTGACTGGATCGGCCGACTCGCATTTAGATTCCAGTCTATTTCCTGACTCAGCGACTCAGAGTCGGAACCAATTGAAGTACAATTTTCGATCACGTGATAGTTTAGTTGTCAAATATTACATCGTGGTGAGAAAGATGGCCGGAAAAAAACACGTTTGGCCTCGCGATATCGAAATACTTTTAATTCAAGAAGTAAAAGAGAGGCCTCAGCTGTGGGATTCATCCCACTCTGATTATGCAAAGGCTTATAAAAAAATCGATTCAATGGGAAGAAATAGCCCAAAAATTAGGTACTTGCTTTGATGGTAAGTAAAAAATATGCTTTTATACAATAGTTTATAATCTGATTGAATAATATTGTTACGCCCCCGGTTCTGCATCCTTACCCCCGGATCTACATTTCGAGATCATCCCCTATACGTTTCCTGGAGATCGTCATTAAGGGGGTTGTTGATAACAACCCCCGGCTTTCGGTTGTTTTCCGGCACCCATGTCAGTTTTTGGTTTAGCCGTCGCATTGGGTGGACGCTACGAGACCTATGACTAGTCTCGCTTATATCTTATTGCAATTCATTGTATTTCTATATTGGTTGCATTAAAGATTATTGCGTTCTTACGAAGAGTTAATTTATTACGGACGTGAGTGGGAGAGAGTGCGTGTGGAGATTCTTTCGCGAAGTTAAGGAAAGTCGTCCGGAGGACGTAACAATATAAAAACCGACGTTACAAATACTAGCGTTAAATGTCGTGTAAACAGTGTTATATGGGTACAGTGTTACAACAGTATTATAGTTTTTGATATGTAATTTGTTTTCTATTTTCAGCAACGATGGTGAGAGATCGCTTTGATAATATGAAGACCACTTATCAAAGGAATTATAACAAAATTAAACAATCAATGAGAAGTGGAAAAGGATCAGATGAGATTTTTTAACCAAAATGGGATCTTTATCCTCTTTTAGCGTTTCTAAAAAACAATTGCGCTCAAGCAAGTAGCAGTTTAAATTTGGATATTACAAATGATGTAGACTCATCTGACATCTAATGATACAGAATCGACAATAATTCTTGAAGAAGATCGTGATGTGTACTTTGATGAGACATTACAAGTGAGTATAATTTCAGTGTATATAAAATAGTGATATTGGTTATACGGAATAAATTCTACAAATAATTTATTATTAGCAATGGTTATTGATTTCAAAGGACATTCAATTATCTAAAGAATGCTCTGGTGATAAAAATGAGACTGCAACCACTGTTCCTGTTCAACAGCAGTCATCAAGTTCACAGATCATGCTTTCAAAATCCTCATCACCATCACCAAGGCCTCTATCAGTGTCATTAAAGCCTACTTCTGCACCTAGATGCTTTAGTGCTAATCTAGAAAATATCAACACAAAGCGTTCTGGTTCCAGTATTGGTGATGACGATTTATTCGTGAAGAGGGAAAAAGGCAGCAGTTGCTGCAATTAAACAATTATCAAATGATCCCACTGTCTAAATGGATGCACATGAACATTTTGGCGCTTATGTTGCGGCTCGTTTAAGAGCTATGGATGAAGAGCAATGGAGGAAAATTGAATTAGAAATAATAAAAATTTTTGCTAGTATTCGCTAATGATATCTTTAAGTTTTATCATAATTTGACAATTTTTTAAATTTTTTTTGCTTTATTTTTATTTGATTTAATATTTTATGTATTTTATGTTTTACTTATTTACTAGTCACAAGGCTGTTAGAATCTTTCAACAAAATAAATACATGCAGTATTGGAACTTAAGAGAAGTTGAAAGTATATGTGATATACGAGGTGTGTTCAAAAAATATCGAACTTTTCGTCGGAAAAAATACATTTATTTGTATACAAGACATTTACTCGAATTTCCTTCAAAGTAGTTCCCTTGGTAATGCACACACTTCTCCCAGCTGTCCCGCCATTGTTGAAAGCACTTCTGGAACGCATCTGTCGAAATGGTGTTCAGCTGGGCCGTTGCATTCCGCATAATATCCTCTCTTGATTCAAATTGGGTCCCTTTCACCGGAATTTTCAACTTGGGGAATAGCCAAAAATCACACGGAGCCATGTCGGGCGATTTCTAAACGGAGTTGCTTCTGCTCCATCATTAGCAGCTTCGGCACGAATTTCGCGGACACTCTTCAAGTTCAAATCCTCGGTCAAAATTGAATGTACCGATCCAATGCTTATCTTTACCTCGTTCACAAGTTCTCTAACTGTGATACGACGATTCTGCATGACCAAGTCAGCACTTGGTCAATGACATTGTCATTTCGGCTTGTTGAGGGCCTACCGGAACGCGGTTCGCTGTCTACTGATGAGCGGCCATCTTTGAAGCGGTTGTACCACTTCTTTATCCGTGCGATGCTCATAGCATCGTCCCCGAAAGCCTGTTGGATCTTGCGAATGGTTTCTGCTTGAGTATCGCCAAGCTTTTGGCAAAATTTGATGCAATATAGCTGCTCAACTCGTTCCGTCATTTCGCAACAATTCACAATCCGACGGACGCTCACTGCACGTCCTCACTCATACACCGACTGCCAGCGACTAACGCTTTCTGCGGGCGGGAAAAAATTCACGCGTTCTCATGAATGTCTCCTACACATCCCCACCAAAAGAGGGCTTTCGCGTCTTATTTGTTTGCGCGGGAAAAATTAAGGTTCGATACTTTTTGAACACATCTCGTATATATAATATTTGAGGTTTTCGCGGTGATTCATATCATAAGGTTTGGCTTTCCGAAATGTCGGATTCTAAATCAAGAACATCGCGGCTCCAATCCGGAAGCCAAGCCTAGTGATATGAAAATATATGTTTACACATAAAATATAAATTGTTTTAGAGTTGAACAATTTCTAATGTTTTGTTTCATTTTTGTACTGCTTTTCCCAAAAATTTTATTTGAAAACTACATTTTTACAAGAAGAACCAGTTTACATTTCCATATTTTGTAATTGTAATAGTTGTTTATTTTTGTAATTGTAATCTTATCTGTGATTTCTTCTACACTAATTTTTATAAAATAAACACAACTGATTTATGATTATAAAACTGTTTATTTCTATAGATCATACATAATATTAGAAAGAATATTAATTAAATTATTATTATTACTGTATTGACAACTATGTTTAGTTAAGTTGATAAAACAATCGAATTTATTTTATCATTCGGTCTTGCCATGGTACTGCACCAGTACCATTAAAATAGGCACACCATTCATCTCGCAAATTAATAGCTGCATTACTATGTCGATTTCCTCCTTGATTAACAAAATTAATAATACCATTTATAGGATCTTTCCTCCATTCTCCAAGTTGTATTTCTCCACTATGTATATCTTCAGTGTCCAGCATGCCTTCAGGAGTATATAAATGTCTTCCCAGGACTTTCGATCTTAAAAAATTATGTAAGCAGCATCAACATTGAACAATGAGTTCTGCAATATTAGGGTCGTATCTCATTGGAGACCGAAACATTTGAAATCGTGCACCCAATACGCCAAAAGCTTGGAACATCTACGCGCACGAGATAATCTGAAAATAAAAAAAAAATTAGTATTTCTTTTTCAGAGGATTCAATATGTGAAGAAATTTTTGAAGTCTGCACCTGTAATTGAAGATTCTTCTGTTCTTCTGATTATTGCATTGAACTTCAGGGTATAAAATCAACAATTTTGTTGTCAAGGGAAATTCCTCATTACTAATCAACACAAATGGAAAAGAGATATTTAAACCAGGGAGTGGGGATGCTCTTGGGAATTTAATTTCATTATTATCCAATTTGGCTTTCAGAGTGCTCTTATTCCATACTCCAGAATTGCTTATACGTCCACTTATTCCAACGTCAATATAAATAAACCTTAGATTTGCATCAACAACCGCAAGAGGAACAATACTGAATTCGCTCTTGTAGTTACTACAAAGAACCAGATTTTAATGGAGGATCAATCTTTACATGCTTTCCATCCATTGCTCCCACACAATTATAAAAGTGCCATTTTTCTCCAAATTCATTTGCAACAATCCGCCATTCTTCCTCAGAAGTTGGAAAACACAAAAAATCATCCTTCAGAACAGCCAGTAATGCTGCACTAACTTCACGAATAATTCCAGATATGGTATTTTGTCCCAATCGAAAACACATAGATAAAACATTCCTGCGTTTCACCTAAAAAAAGATAAAGCACCAACTTACAAAAAGCTTTCAGCATTTCTGTGACATTCTTTGTATAATCATTCATGTTAAGAGGAGTGATAAATCTCTGGTGAGAATGAATACCTGTGGCAAGATGTCTCAAAGTAAGAGACAATCTCTCTGCTGGTGGAATACTTTTTCTAAGATAAGTATTTTGTTTTATAATTAAAGGTGCAATTTTATGAAGAAGCTCCTTAAAGGTGGCAGTGTCCATTATCAGACATTGTTCAAAATAAAAAAAGGAACTTTATACGTCCACTTATCTAAGTAATACTTGAAAACGCTTAATTTTTTAATTTCGAAATACCTGCGAAATTTGTTTGGATCTTTAAGGCTTAACTCAACAAAAAGGTTGTGATGTACTCCTTGTTCTTGTTTTCGCGCTATCCATGACTTTACCCATAATCTTTGCTTCTTGTTTCGCTGTATTTCTCCTATCATAAACAAGAAACATAAAGCAGCAATTTTTTTTCGTTTTTTCAAATTTTGCACATATTGAAAGGAATACTTTCTTTTCGCTAATATTGACATCATATTCCCTAGAATTCGCTTGACGCGATCAGTCGGCGGCAGACATTGGCAAATGTGATTGACCGATTAGAGTCTGCAGTCGCGGTTGGCAGTCGGGTCGGCCTTCACAGTCGGTAGTCTGATACGGTCTTAAGAGCACCAGCGAATTTGCCAATATCGACCTTCAACAATTAAAGGCTTTTCAAATGGAGAAGGAAGAAGTTATAAAGCGAAAAAATACGAAGATTAAGGTAAAACGCGAACGAACTTACATTCATTAATATAAAAAAATCTGTACTCAGATCCATAAGCTTTTTAAATCCTTCCAGACCGCAGAGGTTTTGTATGAAAACACGCAAGCCAAGCATGCCGAAGTGTCGGCCTTGAAGAGTGATTACGAAACACAATTATTGGAGTTGAGAAAGACTATAGATTCTCTGCGCGAAACGATTAATAATGTCATAAAGGAGAATACCACGCTGAACATGTCTTTGATAAAAATAAGAGCGGAGAACAGCAACTTCAAGGAGCATTTTCAAAAGAAGTTGGAAGGGTGTGACCGGACCGATGGTATAACTAAAGGAATATCCACTCACCGGTGCTGATTCTCTTCGAGCGCACGTCTTTGTATCGGTCGCCAGTCACTTTTACCCTCCAAGTGACAAGGTTGTGTTTGGTATTTTTACGACTTCCCTCTTTCTGTTTCAGCTCTACCGGATGTCCCAGGATCATCAGCAACTCCCACAGGAACAATACGGGATATGTCAAACCGCTCGCCGAATGATCAAGGATTCGGACACGGTTCATTGGGTAAATACAAACACTCAACTCACAGTTTTATGTTCAAAATATAAAAATGTATTTGATATAAAATTATAAATTTTATAATTTTTTATATTGTTTTATACGCGCTCACACGCTCTTTCGCACTCTCACACTTTTCTCGCGTTTTGATTTACGTTCGCGTTATCTGTCATTGTTCGCGCGATTGACGCTACTAGCATTCGCGTTTCTCGCGTTTACAATCTCTCACTTTTACGTACCGCGATTTTTGTTTCACGCGTTTTCCCTCACGTCGCGTTACATATACTTTCACGCAGTTTACACGTTTCGGTACTCTAGTCTCGTATTTAACAATTCGCGTTCTCGCGTTGTACGGTTCTCTCTCTCTCGAAGCCTATCTCGATGAAAGACCTCGCTCGGTTCCAGTCCCGACGTTTTATACCAGCCGGCAGGTGTTCTCCCCTCCATCGGTCTTTCGGTCAATCCGGCTGCAGTTTGCCGGCGGCTGCCGCGCTCGTGACATCTCTGCACGCCTGTCAGGTCTCTGGTTGCCACACTCGTTAATTCATTCATTTTATTCATCTCATTCGATTCATTCGTCACGCATGCAAATACATATATATATAATCTATTTACATAACGCAATAATTTTGCGCTTTCGCTGTGTCTACCGCTGGACGCCTGTAAGTTAAAGTATTGTGCATGAAATGAAATTAACAATTTAAAATTAACGGTCTCGCGTTTTGATAAATCGATAAAAGAAATAGAAACATTTGCCCGCGATTCCATCACTTTGTCCGTGTAACAAAAATTAGTCTTGTCCGTCCTACTAACGCCAATGAGACAGTGTCATATAATAGTAGTGACAGAAATAATAAAATAGATATAAGTAATAAAACCATAATGCCCGAATAGCACATCGAATCTCTGTGCGTCGCCGTTTCCTCTCCGGCACTTCGCTCGCTCGGCATTTCGAATACCGTTCGGTTAATGATAATGATAGAGCTAAACTTATTAAAGTAAATATCATCATTCGGCTAATTCTCGCTGTTGCAGTTAGCTCGGTTAATACAATAATAGAGTATAATGAATCAAAATAATAAAACAGTACAAATAAAAATAACAACTCGACGAATCCTCGTCGCTATGATACATCCGCATCGCTTTGCCCGTATGTAAAACGGTAAACATAAAATGCAAATAAAATCTTGTGTCGCTTCGATTCTTTCGTCCGCGTTAACATAAAATAAAGTTTTCTCGATATCGGATCAACAAAATAATTATCATTGATAAAACGAAAAGTAAAAAATAAAAGTAAGAATAAAATTAAGAATAAAATTAAGAATAGAGTTAAAAGTAAAAATGAAATTAAGGCTAGAATTAAAATGATATAGAAAATGAAATTAGCGTTTCGATGAATGTTCGTTGATTCGGTTCGCGCGAATTGCTTCGCCCGAATTACTTCGCCCGAATTGCTCTGCCCGAATTGCTCTGCCCGAATTGCTTCGCCCGAATTGCTTCGCCCGGCTGTATATAAGATATAAGATGATCTTGCCGCATCGCTGGTGGCCCGTGTTCCTCCTTGGTATGTCGACTTCCCCTCGTAACGTCGCTGGACGTTGTTCGGTTCCGCCGTTCGTCTCGATAAGTCCCTCTGACAAAAGTCCGCGCGAGATTACTCTTCCAGCGCGACTTTCGTTCTGGTCAGGTTCCGATGTCCGCGCAACTCGAACAGTCCGTTCGCGTTCTCTCGATGATGTTGTTGTCTCGGATGGAATCACGGCTTTCGATCCCGCGTAACTGGTTTTACCCAGTGTCCGCGTTCACCGCCTTCGCCGACTCGCTCTCCTTGTTCTGGTCCAGCGCGCTGTTACCTCGCGCGCCCGGTGTCATTGGTCTCTTCGCTGTCTCGTGTGCTGCAGCAGACGTGGCTTTCGGGATGCACCCGTCCACCGGTTGCAAGGGTTGGGATGGAGTAAAAGCAGTCAAGGAATACTCAGTAGACGTCGTTGCCCTCCCATCAGGGTCCATGCCTGGAGGACATGCGTGTGAAGATGACACGTCGGATGTATGCGAGGACGTGGCACAGTAGTATTGTACCGGACGGATCTTCATCTTTGTTAATTTTTTCTGTTTATTGAGCAGCCACACGAATTTCTTATCGAGCCTATTACGTTCACCCGCGAAGTGGAGGCGGAGAGATTTGTCCTGCGTATGAAAAAAGTTATTACATAACGATATTGGTAATACGTGTGTAATTTGTCGTACAAGTTTGTAACTATACATGCGCAATGCACGCAACTGTTTGTGCATGTCGTTGATCTCGTTGGGTGTCATGCTCATAGCGAAACGTTTTAACAAAATGTTGAATTTTCTGACCGACGTAGTGTCGTGTAAACTATCTGCATAATGGTTATAGCGGTTTAAATGCGGAAGTACAATCTCTGATTTGATGCATTTTTTTAAAGAACTAATACGTAGATGCATCTTAGATAAAGACTTTTGGGAGTTGATCCACAATTTCATAAGTTTGACAATTTCAATACCAAAATTATATTTAATAAATTAAAAAAAACTTTTTTAAACTCATATTTTTCGAAATTTAAAGATACCGATATTTGTTTAAAAACATACTAGGGTAGTTCACGTTAAAACCGGAATTTAATTTTTAGACAGGTAAAGAAACAAAATTATGATTGGTAAAGAACATTTATTTTTCAATGTAATCTTCATTTACATCACAGAATTTTTGCCATCGACATACCAATGCATTAATACCGACAGAATAGAAGGATTTGTCCTGACGTCTGAACCACTATAACACACACGTCTTAAACTCATCTTCTGACTGAAATTGCCTGCCGCCCAAATATTCCTTGGAGGGATCAAATAGATGGAAATCTGAGGGCGCTAAATGACTGTAGGAGGGATGTGAAAAAACTTCCCAACCGAATGTTTGCAGTTTTCCCCTGGTTTGTGGGATCTGAGCCTCCTCTTCCAGCGTTGTGACGAACAGATTCGCGCCTTTCTTTAAACCGTTCATATCATTCATACATTTGTGTTTTCTTCGGTTGGGAAGTCTTTCCACATCCCTCCTACAGTCATTTAGCGCCCTCAGATTCCACCCCTCCAAGGAATATTTGGGCGGCAGGAATTACCTATAAGACTGATGAGTTTCAGTCAGAAGATGAGTTTAAGACGTGTGTTATAGTGGTTCAGACGTAAGGACAAATCCTTCTATTCTGTCGATATTAACGCATTAGTATGTTAATGGCAAAAATACTGTGATGTAAATGGAGATTACGTTGAAAAATAAATGTTCTTTACCGGTCATAATTTTGTTTCTTTACCTGTCTAAAAATTAAATTCCGGTTTTGACGTGAACCACCCACGTATATTCAAAATTGACTAGTCCATAAATAGAATATTGAATTACAGAAAAAGAAGACAATTTTATTGAAAGAAAACCTGTCATGTCAGAGATTTTAGTTAAGGAAATATAAGATAAACTATCTACTCGTTGAAACACAAATAAATTCTTTTTTAAAAATATTATCACATATTATATATCATATTATCTTATTTTAACTAGAAAATATATATATATTTAAAAAAAAAAATTCATTGCATAAACATAGATATATTAGTTACTAAACATACAATGCTAGATTGAGTTGACGAAAGAATTTTAAATCTTTATGCAATCATAATGAACTTAGGAATTCAAGAGAGTAAGTACATCAGAGGGAAGAGTGCAGCTATTCTTACGTGGAAGTTTTTTAACATGCTAAGTATGGGTCTTAAGAAAGTAACAATCCGTTGAACAGATCAGTGTTTGTAGCAATTCTTGATATTTTCCGTGTTCTGTTTTCTTTAAAGGATCTGATATTTTTATTTTTAGCTTCAAGTGCTTCCTCAGAGTAAAGTCTTATAGGTAATTCCATTGACAACATGACATCTGCTCCATGAATCAGAATGAAATTAACAAAGGCGGGCATATAATACTATGAGTAAAGCTGTTGACAGAGTTTTGCCGTATCTAGGGTATAAGTTCTGAATTTCCCCACGTTTATTGTGTATCGACAAGCAAGAGTGATAAGAATTATATAAGATCTAAACAGCAAATCTTTATTAACACCAGTAATAGCAGACACTAACTCGTAGTTCTAAAAAAAACGCCTTGCAGTGTTTCCGTCATTTGTTAGTGCCAAATCCCTGTTTAACAACATCGGCTATCGGGCCCACATCTTTTCGTAACTGCTTCTGAATGGTGCTCTTCCTAATTTCATAAGCTGCCTCATTCACTCTCCATTTTTGAAGTTCCATCTTGTATGCAACATTCAACATATATTCAAAGCATCTTAAACGAGCATGGAGGACTGATATTCCGTAAGCAAATACAGTCATTGACAGGCCTTTTCAGAACCGATTCAACGTCTGTTTGGGAGGGTTTTGCACCACAAGCACAGCATGTCTGAACTGAAGAGTCAGTAATAGCACTGCGAACCTTGCCGTCAATCATAGTCATTTTTAGTTTTTGTGTTATAACAATGGTTTGTCCGCTCTCTAAAATAATTTTAGTTGGCTGGAGAGACTCAATTTGTTCGGTTATGTATTTTTTTTTATCAATTATTAAGTCCTTTGTTTCATGTCTTATTTGGAAATGGATTGGACAAAATTTTGTTGATGGTCTTGGGTTTTGCCAAAGAATTGTCCTTTTAGTGGATCTTGGCAGAAGAACATAAAGTTGTAAGGGGACAGTGGCTGTAAAGAACATATAATTATCATCTATGATCTCGCTGTTCATTCTCTGTTTATATTGTACGTGACCGCTGCTTCCATCTGAACCCCATTTAAAATCTAAGAATACATGTAAACGATGAATAATGACTGCAATGACAAAAAAAAATGACAAAACTTTGAATGTCGATATCTCCGAAACTATCGGTCTTACGACGACGAGCTTCTGGGAGGAGCTTGCAAATTCTCGGCCCCAACGATCCCCCCTGGTGCGGTTTCTTAATCTCCGTAAACGATGAATAAAAATAGCAAAAACCGAAAAGCTTTGAAATTCGATATCTCCGAAACTATTGGTCCTACGACGATCGGCCTTCGGGGAGGAGATAGATACTCTTTTTGCCCAACTATTTTCCTGAGTCCCGTTCCTCGATCTTCGTAAACGAGAAAGAAGGAAGAATTTTAAAAACGTCGATATCTCCAAGACCATTGGTCCCGCGACAATGAGCAGGGTTGCCAACTCCTAAAAAAGTTTACCCCTAAGCACAAGTCGAAATACCCCTAAAAACTCCTAAATTAATTGTTAATACCTAAAAAAATCTATATTTAGCTTTAAAATATTCTTTATTTACAAAATATTTAATATTTCGAACAGAGTTTCTGTTTCTTCTAAAGTTTCAGAATTTTTGAAGTCATACATTTTAACATTAAACAAACTTAACATTTTTTTTGATGGATTAAATGTTATGTATGATCCGCCATTCCGTTGCAAAGAGAATCGGACTATCATTATACTTTGTACCATTTCAATAGATAGCCTATTACGTAACTTATTTTTTACAATATTATAAATAGAAAAGGCGCGTTCGACACTCGCGTTCGAAATCGGAACCGTAATTAATGCTAGCCCAAATTTTGAGACGTTTTCAAAACGTTTATTTCCAGCAGTGTCGCAATCATCGTATACTTCTGAATAAAATTCAGCTGAACTGGAAGTATTAGACCATGTTTTATTATTCAATTGGAGCCACTCTGACTCAATGTCATTTTTGTTGCCATAAATGTGAGTCCGCTGAATGTGATTTAATATTGTTTTGATGTCGGGTTTGACTTGAGATGTTGCTACCTTTGGGTGCAAATCAGCAATCATTTTTAATGTTGTTAAATTGTCCGGAAACCGTTTTTGGATCTGCTCTGCTAGACGACATAAAAAGTTCTTACATCTCTCTCTGACATCTAATAAGTCTCTTTTTTCAAGCTCTTGCGATATGCTTAGAAAATCATAGCCGAAATAGATTGATGTTGTATGCATTAGATGTTCCTGGAAATTGAATTCCACTAGTTCAAAGTCTACCAATTTCTCCAATTGTGAAGGCACAACAAGTTTTTTTAGCAAGTTTTTATATAATAAAAATAAGTCTTCAAACAATTTAGTGGGTTCAACATTATCACTTTGAAAAAGTAAAGGACCCCGCACAAAACATGGGGAAATTCGGTCCCGGCCAAATTTGATAAAACTGTGTCATTTTGTACTTTGAGTCATGCTGATCAAAAGTTGTCACAGACGCAACCCGATCCTATGAACCGTTTTAGAGCTACAGTGGCTCAAAGTGCGGAAATGCGGCCACGCCATAACGCTAGTTGTCTTAGATATAGACTTGTTTTGGGTTCTTATGTTGACGCGCGGTTCAGCCGTATTTCTTAAAGAAAGAAAAGAAAACTATATCGATATTAGAGGCATATCGATATTAGAGCAAAGAAATGAAATACAAATAGAGACAGCGCGCCTCACTCACTCAGCGCGGCGCGCTGTCTCTATTTGTATTTCATTTCTTTGCTCTAATATCGATATGCCTCTAATATCGATATAGTTTTCTTTTCTTTCTTTAAGAAATACGGCTGAACCGCGCGTCAACATAAGAACCCAAAACAAGTCTATATCTAAGACAACTAGCGTTATGGCGTGGCCGCATTTCCGCACTTTGAGCCACTGTAGCTCTACAACGGTTCATAGGATCGGGTTGCGCCCGTGACAACTTTTGATCAGCATGATTCAAAGTACAAAATGACACAGTTTTATCAAATTTGGCCGAGACCGAATTTCCCCATGTTTTGTGCGGGGTCCTTTACTTGAATCACATTTTTCAATTCATTTTTCAAAAAAATCAAAAAAACTTTGAATGGTAGTCGCTTCATAATATCGTAAAGCTGTTCTGCCATATAACATTTGTCTTCTGATTTGGCAATTAAAAACAGTAACTTCAGTTCGTCCCATTGCTCTAATATTGTATTAATTGCTTCATAGCGGGCGAGCCAGCGGGTTCCGCTAAGACCTTGAATTTTTTTGGATTTCTATTAGCATTCATAGTTTCAAATAAATCTCTATATTTCTCCAAACGTTTAGGACTGTATGCAAACCAATTATGAGGTTCTCGTACTAGAAATTCTAATTGACGTGGTAATACTTCAGTCGCATTTTCAGCGCACAAATGCAGAGAGTGGCTAACACATTTCGCAACTATCAAATCAGGCAGTTCTTTTTTTAATATAGCAGTCACTGAATTATGTCTACCGACCATGACGTTTGCTCCGTCAACGCCGATTCCGATCATATTTTCAACTTTTATGCCATCCTTTTTGAGTTGATTTGTAATGGCGTTGTGCACACTATTTGCGTCAAATTCTATTAACTTTATTAATCTATAAAAAGTTGTAACTATTTGTCTTGTTTTAAATGAAAAAAATCGCATAATGATGCATAACACTTTCTGTGTCGAAAGATCGGTACTTTCGTCGATAATAAGTGAATAAGGAGAATTTCCTATCTCTTCAATTAAGACATCAAGCATAGATGGACTGAGCACATTTTTTATTAACATCGTACATTTGGTGCGGTGGAGTTTTAGATTTTTAAGGGCATCTGATAAAGGATCCAACTGAGGCAGTACTTCAATCAAATGATCTACTGTTTGAAGAGCACTATGCTCTGCGATGTATGCAGCAATTTTTAACTCTGCGATTTTCGTTTTTTCCGACAGGACTGGTTTATATATTGCAGATAAAGATTTGCACGACTTCGCTGATTTTGTCAAGGCCATCGCTTTCTTATGTTTTTCAGTTTTGGCGTGACTCACCAAATCTTTTTTATGGGCTTTTAAAACTGTGACAATATTTACAGATTGCCAATGTGTCATTGGTAACATCAGGTGCAAGCCAATCTGAAATTAAAACATAAACTGTAAATAATTATATTATTTTTATATAATATAATTATATATAGGTATTATTCGAATTAATGACAAACTGTAATAATCCGTTAGTACGCCACAAATGGGGTAACTTTAAATCATGGCAACACCAATTAGTATAGCAATCGTCAAAAATCACAAATAATTTCGATGGTCGGAAACTGAACTTAAAACCAATTTACCATCACCAAACGTCAAACAAATGCAAAACACCACCACCTATACCAATCCAGTCAACTTCCACGTATGCTCCATAAATTAATAACAAACGTACCTAACCTTTTGTTTTTAGGTTAAGTACGTAAAATATAAAATACCTGTTTTGAATTTGATCGACGAACTTGTCTTGTCATTCATCGTCGACAATAATCCTGTGTGGCAAATTGTCGCAAATATTGAATATTGAATAATGTCTATCGATATCGATAAATTGAAAAACAACGTTGACGTACAATCTGACCTAACCTGATTCACAAATTCATAATAAAAGGAAAAGAACCAAAGAAATACTTTACCTTTTAACTCTGGATCTGTTTCCCAAGTCTTTGTGTATTTTTGACAGTATATTTTATTCGTATTGTGATCTTTCGGCATATTGACAATTCTTGCAATTTTTCGTCGACACAACACAACTCAACTGCAAATTGTATCAGTAATACCAAAGATATTTCAATTAAAAAAGAGGTAGATAGGTTATGTCAGTACTAACTAATGCAAAGTCAAATAGTGTCCCAGCTAAAATAATTATAGGAACCAGAAAAGAAATTAACAATTCAAAAAAGCACCATCTAGCTGATCTAGCAAAATTTCTTTAATATGCATACAGCAGCATTGCGTAATAAGTACTACTTAGTAACCAGGTACTTCACTAGATGTCGCTTTTTTCAACTCATCAAATAACTGATCAAAAAATTTCAAAGTATTCTCATAACTTATAATACCCGTAAAATTATCCCTAAAAATATTAGGCCCTTAAAAATTTCCCATTCCACATATTTTCCCCCTAAATTTAGGGGGAAAACCCCCAAGTTGGCATCCCTGACAATGAGGCTTTCGATGAGGAACTTGCTCGTTCTCGGCCCTAACGATCCCCCCGGATCCTGTTCCTTAATCTCCGTAAACGAAAAAAATATAGAAATTCCAAAAACCGGAAAACTTTGAAACTCGATATCTCGAAGACTATCGCGGTCATACGACAATGAGCTTTTGGGAGTCAATTACTATTTCTTGACCCCAACGATCCCCCTTGGTGCCGTTCCTTAATCACCGTAAACGATGAATAAAAATTAATAAAACCGAAAAACTTTGAAATTCGATATCTCGGAAACTATTGGTCCTCAACGATCCCTCCTGGTGGTCTTGTTCCTTCATCTCCGTAAAGCACCGTAAGCTCGGTGCTCGCGAGTTGAAGAAAAAAATTGTTTTATTTTCGTATCTCCGAAATTATCCGTCCTGGAGAAACGCGTATTTTCGATGTAGCATAACCTAACCCAACTCAACCGTTCCTGTGTGTATAATTGTTATTTTATGTCATATATATTTAATTATTTAAAACAGAATTGAAATAAACTTCCTACATTTTGAAAATTTATAAAATATGTAAACGTTACATAGAGGAATGATACAACTTATTGCGTTTTCAGTAGTACGAAGCTTATATTTAAGTACGGATAAAGTTATATTAAAAAAGGGATCGTACAAACTAACGTGTCTTGAAAAATAAAAAACAAAAAGAATTAAACGCTCTTCATAGCTTGTGCGGTAATTTAAACTATTCTCGATTACATACAAAATAGAGTTATAAACGTTATACGAAGGAAAAAATATAACTTGTATTCGAGTACAAAACTTTGCGAAGAAACTCGAGAGAAATGTTTACGTTGTGTAAAAGAATTATGAAACACTTGCACTGAGAAAAAAATATACTAAAAAAAAGGAAAATTTTCTTCATTCAAGTAAATGGTTACTTTGCATATAACTGTGACTTATTTTTCTTAAGATGAGCAATTTTACTTACTTATGTAGAGAAAACGGTTTTTTTAAAAGTAAATTATTTATTAATAGTAAGAATAATTTCTTACAATAAAAAAAATATACACTTCTGTAAAGGAAATGATTACTTTTAAAAAGTAAATCATCTATTAATTGTAATAATAGTTTTCTACAATATAATAAGTATGTACTGATACGGAGAAAAGGATTTTTTTTACGAAATAAATTATTTATTCAATGTAAGAATTACCTTCTATAATATATTGATATGGAGAAAATGATTTTTTTAAAGAAGCAAATATCTATTAATCGTCATAATTGTTTTTTATAATATAATAAATATGTATTGATACGGAGAAAAGGATTTTTTTTACGAAATTATTTATTCAATGTAAGAATTACCTTCTATAATATAATTAATGTTTATTAAAATGTTATTATTGTTCGTTCTTATTTTGCCGTTGTACATTTCAAGTACATTACCTAATGATCTGCGTACTGTAAGGAAAAATAAGCGCATAATAATATATCGAGTAATACACTTTTTTATTGATACTGATAAATTTATAATGCAAGATACACAGTCACTAAGTCATGGTATATTATTTCTGGATGTAAAACATTTTTTATATCAAGGTAATCGAACACTTGGAGAAAATTTGGATATTTTAGCGTTATGTGGAAAGCGATCCGATGATCCGTCAGCGCAAACGAATCGATATAACAAAGTTCTAATTGATATCTGAGAGCAAGCGTGTAGAAAGGAGATTTACCCGTGAAGTTTTAACGTAACTTTTCAATTCCTTATATTTTGCCCCTCAAAGCGAATAGATGACATAAGATTTAATAGCCCATATTTTTTCATGATTTTACTATAACGTACTAAATTATGATGCTTAGGTTTGAATGCGATATTAAATAATTTTTTATGCAAAGATAAATAATTAAAGACGAGTTGATCAAATAAATCATAATACATTGAGTAGTGAGAAAATATGAACATGAGATATTTATAATTTTTTTTTTTTTAAATAAATACAGTTGCCAAACTAAATTTTTTTTCTGGTACAAGATCACTGATTATTTGCGATAAATTGTTGACCAAATAATACATTTCAGATGCTGTTATAATTATTTTTCCATTTTTAATCGATTCCGAGTTAAGCGGTGGTGGAACGTTATCATTAAATAAACTAGTACAATTCAGCAATCCCTCGTTAAAAACCTGTAAAGTAAAAAATTGCTTTATGTAAATAAAATTATTTAAATTTTTACCTATGTCATATCTGCAAATTCCCTCTAGTAAATCGTGCATTGGATCTACGGACAAATTTTCTAATACGTGAAAATTTGGTATTTCATTAAAAATGCATTCTTGTATTTCAAACAATGAGAGTTAATAACACAATTGAGATAATCGTTTCGTGTTCTAATATTTTTTTTCTATTCATAAACAAGTTTTTGTGCATCTTTTTTAATGGCTGTATAAATACGACGACAATAATATTGAGTATTAAATCCCTTTGAAAAGCCAAGAATCGTGTTCAATCCCAAATTATTCCCAACAATAAACGAAGAAAGATTTTTTGCTCCTTATTGTTAATAGTTTTATAGTTATTCCATTAGCATTGAGATCTCTATTATTTGGTCAATAACGTATGGAAAGATTTTATTTCCTAACTTTTTATGATCTTGATAGTTATGCAGTTGCATAAGTAAAATGTTGTTCCGATTGCTCGAATATTGAGGTGGTAGGCTGAGCAGAGTTAAATAAATTGCACCTAATTTATAAATCGATTTTCGCGATCCTAACGGACTATTAATTTCTACATCGTCAAAAAATAATGCTATTGGTAACGTCAATTTATTTTGATTTAATTCTCCACAATTCCACACAATTCACCGTGGAAAACTCAAGTTTGCAATGTGGTATTATTTTTACATTTATTTATATATTCCAAAATAGTAGTAAAAATGTTAGGCAATTCCAATAATTTTTTCAAAACGAGTTTTATAGAAATTATATTAATTTTTTTTAAATTTATGACTAATTGTTTTCTTAATCTTTTTTTTCTTTTTGAGCTAAATAAGAATCAATTTTTATTACAGACGGTTTTATTATACAATCAATATTGATTAAGTATTTAAAAGTGTTATGTTCACTTTTAAATTTTTTCAAACTATTTTTTATGACATTTAAATAATTATATATGTTACTTGTACTGCCATATTTTTCTTGTAACATTTTAAAACTTTCAGACAAAAAGTAGAAAAAATATTATTAACAATTTAATGAACATTTTTCCTATTCAAATTTTCGAAATAATATAATCTTGTATGTATGTATGTATGTAGTCTTTATTCTGCCCCTTAGGGTTTCGAAGGCGCTTTTAAGGAGCGTTCCCGAACCTTTACAAGATATAAAACATTTCCCCCTCGCGACCTGGCCATAAGCGACCCTTACATTCTTTTACCCTCCATCCTCCGCTTTCCACATCCCGTTCCCCTTTCCCCCTGTCCTCCACCTCAGATCCTTCCGCCCCCCTTGTCCCCTTTCTCCCTTCTCCCTCTTGCGTTCCTCCACCTTCACCACTCGTCCCCCTTCATCCAGATTTGTCCTTCCTCTTTCATCAGTCTCTCCTTACTCTTCTTTCATCATCCCCTCCTTCTGAGTGACTTCTTCCCTTTTCTGCCCTTGACTCCAATATCCTGTGCCTCTGTAACAATAAAAACAAAAGACACCTTCCTCTCCCTTTCCCCGTTTCCTCTGATCACCTCCCTAACTTTCTTCCCTTCTCTCCCCCTCGCTTCTTTCATCCCTAATCATCCTCGCATACTTTCCACATTTCCTCCTCTTTAACCCATTTCCATTCCCTATCCTCTATCCATATTCTTTTACTATCGTAAACTACCCAATTCCTTTTATTCCTCTCTAGCCTTGCCTTTTTCTTAATCCTCCATTTCATTTTCCTTTCCTCCATCGTCAGATCCTGGTCCACCACCATCTTCCATCTCCTCCAAATCTCCCCCTTTCTTCCAAGTACTTCATCCCTGTCCTCTCCCTTCTCTATTACCACTAAAAGTAATCTCCTTCCCCCCTCTCCTATCCTCTCCTCCACACCCCTTACCTCCGCTTTTCTCCCCAAAACCTTCTCCATGAGCACCCTCAAACATTCACATCTTTCCTTAAAACTTTCCCCCTCTATCCCCCTCCACACTAGATTCCTTCTCCTCCTCTCCCTCCTTATTCGCTCTTCTCTTTTCTCCTCAGGATCCCTCTCTCTATCCCTCTTCTCTTTTCTCCTCTTTTCCTCCAGCCTACCTTTCACCCTCTTCCAGACCTCTTCTACCTCCTTCTCCTTCTCTTCCTCATCTACACAACTCCACCGGCTACTTTTTCCCTCCTCCCTTAATCCCTTGCTTTCTTTCCTTTCGCACGCCCCCCCCCTCCTGCTCTCCTCCTCCCATATCCTCTCCCATCCCTTCACTTCTCTCCATCTTTCTTCCTTCACTTCCTTTTTCTTGATTTCCCGCCACTCATTTTCCTTTTCTCCCTCATCCTTGCCGTATGTGACCGCTCTCCTCTCTCTTCCCCCCTCCTTTCCGCCCTCCTTTCCTTTACCCCCTGCCTCCTCTTTTTTCTCGCTTCGTCTTCTCTCTTCTTCTCCCTTACTTCATCCTCCTCCTCCGTGTCTTCAAAATTGTCCTCCGTCCTTTCCTCTTCTTTCTCGCTCTCTGCCCTGTCACTCACATCCTCTTCTCTCTCCATCAATCTTAGCCCTTTCTCTCTCAGCCTCCTCAACTCCATTGCGATCTCCTCTGCTCTGTTCCTCTCACTTTTGCCCCACATCGCCACCCTCCTTCCTCTCTCCCCCTCACTTCCGCCAATTCTTTCTTTCCTCTCTTGCTCCACCTCCTTCCTTGCACCATCTTCTCTCTTCCTTTCACTCTTGCTTCCTTCCACCGTTCTCGCACTCGCTCCTTTCCCCCCATCACTTCCTCCGGCCATCCCTTTTCCCCTTTCTCCTCCTCTTTTCTCACAGCGTCTTCTCTCTTCCCTGCCTTCTCTCCTTTTTCCTCCCTCGCGGCCCCGGTCTCGTTCTCCGTCCTCTTCTCTACTTCCTCGCTCTCTAACCTGCCACTTTCACTCCCTTCTCCTTCCCTTATCCTTAGCCCATGCACTCTCAGTAACCTCAGCTCCTTCTCTACTCCTCTCAATCCTTTCCCTATTTCTCTTAACTCCTTTAGCACTTCTTCTTTCCACTCCATTTTCAAGCCTTTTTCACTATGTCTCTCTCTCTCAACGCACGTATGCCGCTCAACTGCGTATCCCACTAACCCGTCGCAACACGTGTTCCGCGCACGTGGCCTCCCGGCCTTCCAGTGTCGCCACCACCTGTTGCCTCAACACCTCATTCCTGCTACCTGCCGGTACATACGATCTTCTTCTACCCCTCTCCTCCTTACCGACCACTCTTCTCGCTTCCACACTCCGGCCGCCAATCCTTCCTCTGTCGCCACCATCTCTCCCTTTTCCTGCTCCAAAATGTCCTGAATCATGCCAGCCGAATTTTCTTTCCACCCACAACTCCTCTTCTGCTTCATCCTCCTCCTCTCCTCCATTTCTTTCGCCTCGTCTCCTCTTCCTCCATCGACTCCACCACCCATCGACCTCTCACCCTCTTCCCATCCTGTCAAACACTCCACACACTATCACTGTGTCAAAATCGCGTCACCTTACTCCGATCGCCATCTTTCCTCCAATATAATCTTGTAATTAAACGCAACGTTATATTTAACATTTTATGACCGAAATCTTGAAGAAAATGATAATTTTCTTTATTATTTAACGTAGATTTTAAGCTTGTAACATCGGCAATTAAATTAAAATAATGTTACTTTCTTTCGTTATTTATCGATTCGTTTAACGATATGATACGTTTAACTAAAAAAAATGGATTTTTAAGTATTTTTACCACAGTTTATATTGCACCGTGCATATAAACTGTGGTAAAAATACTTAAAAATACTTAAAAATCCATTTTTTTAATTTTGATATTGTAAAAAGTAGAAAAGAAAATAGAACGCTTATTAACAAACAAAAATAAATGCCTAGTCCAGGATTCGAACTCGGTCCGCCAAGGCTTTTTGATAGTTTCAAAAATTCATAACTCGAAAACTACGGAGCATTCGACAAAACGTCAAGACATGTATATTTTTTTTTGGCCTCTAGAATCACCAAACAAATTGGCATCCTGATTCTCGATGTGCTGGATGCGATGTCCTCTTGTCAGTTGACGAAACAATCGATGCTTAATTATATCGTTTAGATTTTTGTTCAACTCTTTGCTTCGGAGGTATCGTATATGATGAAAGAAGTTGTGTATAGCAATTGTCAGTTTGGAATCTGAAAAATTCAATATTGTACACGATAACAAGTAAGCACATTTGCACTACGTACGCTACAAGAATAATGAAGAATTATTTCACCGTCGGATATGTCTAAATTTTATTTTTCCATTAATTCGTTGACTACCATATGCGTCTATCGATATGTGTAGTTGACGACGATTATCGCGACATTCTCTTATACAATAATGGAAATAACTAGATACGTTGTTGTACTTACGATATTGTTGAAGGTGGTTAATTTACTGGTCACAAGATGGAAGTAGAGAATTATATTCGATTTATTTGCAGTTCACTTTTAATATCACACAAATATATATATGTATATATATCATATAATATACTGGTTCTGAGATTCGTGCTAATACGATTTGTTACTGTAGATTTATTGTTCGCGATAACTAACTTAATAACTTGATTTGGCTTGCTGGTACGTATCTCTGAGATCTGAGACGATTCGTAATTGAACTGGTTTTCGTGCTTTCGAAGCGTCGATTAATATACTCTCAAGGGTTCGTACCCTACTTCTAATCATTGGTTTCACGCGAGTTCTTACAATACAATCATGTGTTCATAGAATTATTCACAATAGTCGTTTCCGAAAACCAGTCTAAATATAGACTTGAACAATAAGCTCTATTGTTCGTCCTTACAATAGGATCACGTATTCTTAGAGTTGTTTTCGTATTGTGTGCTTCCGCATTCCAAGTTGTGTTCGTACAAGTTTCTCAGATCTGTATTATTAAATTAACGTAATTATTAAATTAGACAATTATTGAAAATAAAAAATATGAAAAATAAAAAATATGATACATGATATTCTAACAATTGTCTAATTTTTACATGAATCGTAATAATTTTTACACAATATACACAAGTATGCTAATATATGTTCTGATGTTTGTTATAGATCGTCAATTACTGCTGAGAGTGGACGTTGAGAGGAATTTGTTACTATATATATATATATATATATATATATATATATATATATATATTACAATAGTTTTTAATATATCTGTACATTCGGTTCGTGACGTGAATTTACTTTAACATTTCAATAAATCATATTTCTGTTTCTATAATTTGTTGTTGTCGAGTAGTTAGATTATGCTAATAAAGATATACAGGGTGTCTCAGACCACCCGTATCAGCCGATTATATCGAAAACTGAGCGCGGCAGACAAAAATGTTTCAAACAAAAGTTGCTTCAAGTAACGCATTACGTAGCAATATCAGTATGACCTTGAAGAGTGTTGTCAAGGTCATATAAAAATGACCTTGAAATTTTTAAATGGAAGCACCTATATTTCATTCCATATTCTTGTAGCTTATCTCGAGAGCTTTTCAAAACACTATAATTAAGTCTCTTTTTATTAAGTAGTTTTCGAGTTATGGAGCTTGAAAGTTACAGTATCGCCGGCGTTAGCATTACTCAAAGTCTACCGCGTGGAGGTTGCCCGGTCGGATTTACATTTCTTTTGTATGTGCGCGTGCGTGCGTGCGTGCATGCGTGCGTGCGTGTGTGTGTGTCACATGTAGTGTGGGTGAGTGTTTTGCACCCACTAAAAACTCTTTCTCTACACGACCTTCTTAGGTCAAAACTGGCGTCCGGGTTCTGTCTTACGACTTTATTACTTAAAGGCTAGTTTAATATCATATATTTCGGTGTCTGTATGTGTGTCTCAGTTTGCATTATAAATAAATAGATCAATTTACAAAACCTTGATATTATTTTTTTTAGTATTATTTTATATTATTTTTTATATTATTTTTTGACGATTGAAATACCTATTGCTGACTCGCTATTATTGACTCTTATTCAATTTTATAGCTCGTTAATTTACAAAACCTTTCTGTATACGACATTTGTTACGACTTTACTACCTAAAGGCCAGTTTAACATCGGTGTCTGTATGTGTGTCAGTTTGCATTATAAATAAATAGATCAATTTACAAAATTTTAATATTCTTTTTTATAGTATTGCTTTATAGTATTGTTTTATAGTATTGTTTATATTATTTTTTTTAACGATTGAAGTACCTACCGCTGACCTGCTATTATTGGCTCTCATACAATTTTATAGCTCGTCAATTTACACAACCTTTCTGTATACATTTGTTGTAAAAGATTTTAGATTTCCTTTAATGAGATGTCCTTGATTACTGATCTCATCGACCTTAACTTTAACAGTTCCTCTTTTGGTTGCTCTAGAGAATGCTACATAGAGTTGTCCATGAGCAAATACGGGTGGTGATAAATTCCAACTTTTTGTAAAGTTTGTCCCTGGGATTTATTGATTGTCATAGCAAATGACACTCGAATAGGAAACTGTCTCCGTTTGAGCTTGAACGGGAGTTCCGAGTCATTTGGAAGGAAATCGATCTTTGGGAGAAAGATAATCTGACCTTGGGCAGGACCAGTAAGAACCTCCGCATAAACGAGATTAGGTTTCAGATCAGTAACAATGAATCTTGTGCCATTGCAGAGTTCTTTCTTGGTATTCAAATTCCTTAATAAAATAATTGTAACACTGACTTCTATTTTAGTCGATTTAGTTCTATTTAAGTCGATGAACTGGCATCCCAGAGGGTGTCATAGCGTTCAAAAACTTAGTTGGGAAATTCAATTGCTCCTGTGGATCATCACTCACAATAGAGTCAATTGAGAAGAGATACACCTTTTTTCTCCTTCCATTAGACCAAGGATTTCGTCATTAATTTTGAACGTATCCTTATTTTTAGGACAAAGAATCGCTCGATCTGGATTGTCTCGGACCAGTTTTATGGTGATTCTATCACCGAAAATCTCAGTGATAAGAGATCCTTTTGTTATAAAATCCTGGGGGATTTCAATTGTATCGATATGTAATCCATCCGTATTGGACAATTTAACATCTCCGAGTTGCAACAGCCAATTTGCAAATTTCTTTTCATCTGCAGTTCTCATATTTTGCCTTAGTTTAACCTGACTTACATTCTTCCATATAGAGTTGTATTTGACAGTCGACTCAATTATGACTGCTTTGTGTGCATGAGGCACTACTAGGAGATTTTGTCTGAAATCTCCTGCAAATAAAATAACTTTTCCTCCAAATGGTCTAGGATTCTTCATCAGATCTCTGAAGAGTTTATCAACTGCTGTTAAGGCATGTCAGACAGTCATGCTCACCTTATCCCATATGATGAGTTTGGCAGAGATCAGTTCTCGTGCAGCTTGAGAGTTTCCTCTGATATTAGATTTAATTCCATCATCAATTGGGATGGAAAGCTTGAACAGGGAGTGATAAGTTCTTCCTCTTTTTAGAAGTGTGGCAGCAATCCCAGTTGAGGCACATGGAAGAACTTTCTTATTTCTTTCTCGGATAACACTAAAAAATGTGTTAAATTGGTAGGTTTTACCACTACCTGCAAACCCGTCAATACAAAGTAACCGCTGGGGTTCATTTTTATTGTCAATTGCTCGCATGACTATATTGTACACGTGCTTTTGCTCAGCATTTAATGTCGATAATAAATAGTTACCACGTCTTCTTTCTTTATCCACATTATATTCTGTGGCATAAATATTCACTGGCAATGGAATTGGTAATTGGAAGTTTTTACAGCTACTTCCATTCTTTCTCAGAATTTCTTGTATATGGTTTAAAGCCATATTTTCAGGATTGACAACATTCTTGTGTACAAAGTCTTCAATCATGTGGTCTTTGTATCTATTGCAAAGAGTTGGTCACGGCCATCTTTATTTCCAGGCCGTGCTACTCGATGTGGCAACGTTGCATCAGCTGCTCATAGCCGGCCTGACGGCCTGACTGCTAAACTAACCGATAAAATATTTCTAAACTTAATAAAATATTGAATCAATAATAGAATAGCGATTATATAATCGTTTCTTTAGGGAGAAAATATGAAAAATAAAAATTTGTATCATTAAAGTTAAATTTTCACTTTCTAAGAAAAAAGTAACATAATCAGTATCTTGTTTTAATTAATATATTTAAAGGATAAGGCAATTATATGACAAAATAAATTGTATTCATTTTTGAATATTTATAAATTTAATTTATTTAAATTTAAATTACATATATTTGTGTAATAATATTAGATTTATTAAAACTAATTAAATTTTTTCATCGCTATGCGATATGAAACATAACAAATCTTTATTTTAGTTCTACTACATAATTTTATAACTAAAAGATTTAATATTCGTTTATTTGGTATCCAATCTTTACGAGAAATATTTTTTAACTAACTTTGTCGTAACTTTTCTTCTTTCGGAAACTTAAAAACGGACACATTATTTTCCTTTTCAGTTTCATAATTGCTTTTACAGCCTGGAACACAGCATTTATCAGGCATATTTTACCTACAAAAAATAAAATTAACATATGAAATAATGATTTTTACAGTGTCATTTACAAGTGAGGTTAAGAATCATTTAAGGAGAAATACTCACTTTTCTGATAATTTTCTCTATTTCGAAAGCAAAATATTATATAACTTTTACTAGAATTCACAAACTATGCTTGCACAAATACAAATAAGCACTAAATATAAAAAACTTTTAGCAATTTTTATCACAGTTATTGTTAACGCGCACGTACTTTTCTCGGCCGGCACGCAACGTTGCCAAATCTATGCTGCCGCGGCCTGGAAATAAAGATGGCCGTGAGGTGGTACATCTGTTGGAGTTCCAAAGATGCAAATGTAGGCAAATAGCTCTCGAAGCTGTGCAGGCATATGGGATTCTGTCGCTTCCTCCAGCGTTTTAGCCCAAAGATCGTCAGCTTCTACCAAATTCTTTGCAATTGCCGCATCCTTAAACGTCTCATAAAGAACTCCGTTGACAGTTCTTAGATTTTCAAAACGTTTGGCTTCAGCCACATGGAGGAGAAGAAGACGGAGATAAAATCTCTCAGTATCTTTTATGCTTACTGTGTAGAGCCTTGAAATTTTTTTGTCACCACCTTTTTGTCGTGGCTTCCACTTAGTTTTTTTCTTTTCATATACATAACAACAAGGAATATTTGTATAAAGAGAATGCACCGCATTTTCATCAGATTGATTCAATTTGAACCATGCAGTCAGCGTAGTATCTCGAGTGAACTCTTTTTGAACAGCTTGCTCTTTATTTCCCGCTCGGAAATAAACCATATGGCGATTAGGCAAATGAATTGCTAGTCTTATTACTGTGTGAGACTTCATGAATAGATCGTATCTGTTCAGTTTCCACATTGCTTCTGGAGCTCTAACATATTTTGCATCCAGGAATGAGTTAACTTCATCTATTTTAATGAGCCTTGTGCTATCTCGTGATTGCATTTTAGTTGCAGCCCAGTCAAATTCTTTGTGAATGTATTTGTATAAGTATTTTACGCTCTTCACTGATGAACATATTTCTAAATTAGTATGTTGATCATATTTCATGATTAAATACGGCGAATATGGCACCAACTATTGATTGTTAATTTCTTTGTCTCTGACAATGTATTTTTTCCCAGTATTCCTTTGTTGATACATAGGATATTTATTTACATTAGCATTAGTTTCGTCTCGAAACTCTTTTGGAAAGCCTTTTGAACATTTTCCATCGTTTCCAGTACAAGGATATCTCTGGGAGGAGTTGCCACAAGGACTATGAATCATATGCTTTAGAACTTTTGCATTAAGTTCTGGATATCTTTTTTCATCTGGGATTTCAGCCCATACCATCATGTCAATAACTTCTTAAAGTCGGGGCTTGTCTTCATCACTCAATATTGCAAGTAAATGCAAATGTGGAAGTCCTCTTTTTTGGAACTTAATTACACTTGCATAGGCTATATTTCCTAAAATTCTACTTTGGATTAGATTCTTCATAATCCCTTTGACATCCAAGCTGAATGTTTTAGTGATCAAATTAGGTCGATACTCTATTAAGCATCCATTAAGATTATCCTTAATTTTAGGGCATTGAGGAAATTGCAGTCAGCGGAGATTGCAAGTCATTGTAAGAAATATGTCTGGTTTACAAAAATTTCTGACCAAAGACATGACATCTTGATATCTTTCTTGCATATTCCTTGGACTGCCCATAAATGAAGATGGTAATATTACAGGTATACCAGCTGTAATTTCTCCTCATTTTGGGCTCGATTATCAAGGTGCTCCATTAACCCTGAATAAAGTTCAGCTCTCTTAATTGGGGCTGATTCAATTTAATGTAATTAAGTCTATTTGCTTTAGTTTTCATATATGCATCAAGTATAAATTGACATCTCAACTTGCCTGCCCTTTGAAATTGGCTACATTCAGCTCTTGGTGCCAGCAAGTGAGCATAATAATTCATTTGAGTTACTTTAAATCATGGATATTGAGGATTATAAGATTTCAGTTCTGAATGCCATCCATCGTTACCGTATTGTTATAACAAAGTGTAATAAATTGGGTCACATTTTTTGTCCGGAATTGAAATTTGTTGGACATTGTTCGAATTGTTATAAATCCGAATGTTTCTCAAATGGAGGCTCACCATCAACATTTTGAAAGACCATGGCTATTTCATTAGCTCGTGGAGCATTGTATCTTCTTTGATTGTGTTGAGGATCATTTCGAAAGGACAACATTAAATTTTTGGTTTCAGTGCCTGTCGGATTAAGATCTTTTTCAACTTGACGCATCATCTTAAATGTCTTAACAAATTCATTGCATTGAATTATAAAGCATGATAGATCTTTCATCAAGGCTGGATCACACCTTTTATTGGCTTTGTCATTCATTCTATGATTAACAGCTTTTTCCGTATCTAAAAAGTAAAGCTGTGCTAAGCGCGGGACTTGCCCATCCGCTGGGCGCATTGCTGTTGAGGTCAAATGATGATATTGCCCATGAATCTTCAAGGAATAAGGAGCAAGGTTCACAACATCCAAGGGATTTTTATTTCCCGGGGCACCCGTGGAAGCCATAGCTAAAGCGTTGTTATATGAACAAATATTATAAAGGAAATTCTTAGATGAAGCATCATTTCTTATGTATAATTTTTTAAGAAAATCAGGACAATTTATGGGCTTCAATTGAAGCTTGCCCTTTTGGCAACAATATATGAATTTTCCATCTTTAGACTCTTTACATGCAAAGTTGAACGATTTGCAAAATTGGCATTCGACATTTATTTGGCCAAGTATGTGAACAGACACATTTATTTCATGGCTTTTGGTAATTAGAGCAATGTGATGATTCAATTGTCTGGCTTGGCGTCTTCTCTGAGCATGTCTCTGAGCATGTCTCTGAGCATCAGCTTCCAGCTGTTGAGATCTTGCGTCATCATTTTCATCGGCCCTCTACTGAGAATGTTTCTGGGCATCAGTTTCCAGTCGTTGAGATCTTGCTTTATCATTTTCAGCGGCCCTCTGCTGAGCATGTCTCTGAGCATCAGCTTCAAGTCTCTCAAATTTTTCCTGCGAACTCTCAATTTTTCGCCTTTCTCGTGAACGCCTATTTTTGCAACTCACTTTATTCAAATTTCTGCCTTTCTCTTTTGAGGCATACTTATCTACCTCGTTCAATATATACCTATATTACGCGAAATGTTATATAATAATATGTTATCCAAATATATAATTATATATATTTGTTATTATCCAAATATATTAATTATATTTATGTTATCCAAGTATTAATCTATATCTATAAGATATAGATTATAAATAAACTCTATTACTACATTTATTAATAATTGATCCAATTCATTTCCCATCACTGAATATATTAATTATATTAATGTTATTATCAAAATATTAATTTATATCTATAAATACCTGACGTCTGTCTGGCTGTCTGACCGCGAACTACTCATTCAATAATGCACCGATTTTATTAAAACTGTAACGCGGTCGCCTTTCTCGAGCGCGCGGATCGGCTCGCCGGCGTCAGGGTTCGAGAGAAGGGGAGACTCAAACTTATGAAAACGCTTATTTTCGATGTCACAGTTCTTTATTGTTATTATTAAGAGAGCTATATACAATATGTACAGTGCAGACGGAATTAGCAAAGCGCAGGCGAGGTCATACCAGCTAGGCGGTGCGCGCGGAGAGCGCCGAGCGGCGCGAACGTATAGGCGCATGCAAAGCGCGTGCTTAAGCTAGGACGACGCGTGTTTTACAATGGTATCGCAGCGACGTTAATGGTAGTCGGAAACGCCCGACAGCCAAGAAACACCTCGGCCAGGAAGCAGGTAGTCGGAAACGCCCGACAGCCAAGAAACACCTCGGCCAGGAAGCAGGTAGTCGGAAACGCCCGACAGCCAAGAAACACCTCGGCCAGGAAGCAGGTAGTCGGAAACGCCCGACAGCCAAGAAACACCTCGGCCAGGAAGCAGGTAGTCGGAAACGCCCGACAGCCAAGAAACACCTCGGCCAGGAAGCAGGTAGTCGGAAACGCCCGACAGCCAAGAAACACCTCGGCCAGGAAGCAGGTAGTCGGAAACGCCCGACAGCCAAGAAACACCTCGGCCAGGAAGCAGGTAGTCGAGAACACCTCGGCTAGGAAGCAGGTAGTCGAGAACACCTCGGCTAGGAAACAGGTAGTCGAGAACACCTCGGCTAGGAAGCAGGTAGTCGGATCGTATCGTGCGGAAAGCTGGATCGGATCTGGTGTCGGTGTGTCGGCCGGGCCGCCTTATATACCCGGCCGACCGCATCCCTAAGCTCCCCCACCGCTTGGAGATAGCGAGTGCGCAAGCGAGACGGCGCGCGTGCAAGCGAGACGGCGAGCGGAGCAAGCGAGACAGCGAGCGGAGCAAGCGAGACAGCGAGCGGAGCAAGCGAGACAGCGGGCGAGTGAGAGATAGCAAGCGCAAGCGGTTATTTGATAATTATACATTTATTGTTATATTATACATATATATATAGTAACGGTGCCTGCACCGTTACATCTCCCCCTTTCTTTCCGGGGGTGGCGTGGCCGGGGCGTTTGCTCGCAACCGGCAGGACCGTAGTGACCCGTCCTGATTAAAGCGGAGGAGCCACTTACCCTCCGGCGTCCAGGCCCGGTAGCGCCGGAACTGGTGGATCGCCCGGTGCGGGACGGCAAGGAGTACCCCGGGTGCTACCGCGATGGTGGTGGCCGGTGGCGGTCGTCCATCGCGGACCGTTGTGGGGACCGGTCGGCTGGTGGCAGCGCATGCCGGCGTGGCTCGCGTTGGTGTTGGCGGCTGGGCTGTTGTGCCACCGGGTGGCTTCGGTACGGCCCGGACCGCCGTTTTTCGCGGCGTCGTTGGTGCTGGCCGGGCCGTCGCTGCTCGTGGTGGCGTCGGCACGGACCGAGACCGTGATGCGCTTGCCGGTGGCTGGTGAGCCGGTGTGGCTTCTGGCGCCCTGGTGCCGGTGGACCGGCGTCGTCCCGTTGGGGGCGGCGGTGGTGTCGCCAGAAGTATCGCCATTTTCCGGCGATTTGCGGCGTCCGAGCGCTGGACCGTGGTTCCCGGTCGCGGCGGAGTTTTCCGCGGCGGACCAGGTGTTACCGGCCGGTCGATGGCCGGCGGTGGCGCCGGTTTGCTGGTCGGCGGTAGAGCTGGTTTGGCGGTCGGGAAGGCCATCTCCTCGTCGCTGGACCACTCTCCGAAGAGTTCGCGGAGCTCTCTTTTCTCGTCCGGATCATCGTACCGGCGTGTTGCGCAACAAGTTGTTGACTGATCGTCGCGGGTCAATGCCCCCGTATTTATACCGCCCGTTGGTATGTCCGGAATGCGGCGCGTTCCGGTGCCGAAGGAATTCGGCCCCTCGGGCGTTGTGCCGGCGGGGCCCCAGTGGCGTCGTCTCGCGGGGAACGGTTGATTCATTCCAGGGATGTAGACGTTGGGGGTCCACTGCAGGGGCGTCGCATTGTGGGAGTACCTCCCCCGAAAATTTTTTTTTTTTTTTTTGTGTGTTTGGTCAGTGGGTCGTCGCCTATGCTCCGGTGTGTGATTTTAGTTCTTGGACGTGAATGTGGCGGTGCCAACGTCCTTGGGCGTCACGCAGGTCCACGATGACGGGCGAGATTATCTTTCGAACCTCCAGGGGGCCAATGAACTTCGGGGCGAGCTTGGCGTTGAAGGTCTTGGCTTTGTCCGATAGTGCGTGGTTTCTCTTCCATACCCACTCTCCAACCTGAGGTCGCCAGTTTCGCCTGCGGAGGTTGTAATGTCGCTCCTGGCGTTGAAAGGCGCGTGCCAAGTGGATCCGGACGAGTTCGTAGGCGTCGCGTAGTTGGCGGTTAACTGCATCGGGCGTGATGTGATCCGTGGTGTGCCGGCGGTCTTCCGGATGTGGCCGGGCAAGCTCCCTCCCGTGGTTCAGGTAGGCGGGAGTGTGTCCGGTTGCCTCGTGCCAGGCGGTGTTGTAGGCGTATTGTAGCGCCGTGATGTGCTCATCCCAGGTCTTTTGGTTTTTGCCTACGTATTGCGCGACCATTGTTTTGAACGTCCGATTTGCCCGCTCGACCGGGTTACACTGCGGAGTATAGGGGGGCGTGACACGGTGTTGGATGCCGAAGGTGGTTAACAGATTCTCTAGTTGCTTAGACTTGAGTTGAGTTCCGTTGTCTGATATTAGCCATTGGGGGCAGCCGTGCCGGTAGACAAGGCGGTCGGTCAGGGCTCGCGTTACGTTCGCGGCTGTGGCTTTTCGGAGCGGTGCGACCTCGATCCATTTAGTGAACCGGTCCTGTAGCGTGAGTAGCCAGGTGTGGCCGCGGTTTGAGCGTGGCAGTGGGCCTACCAGGTCGATTGACACTTGTTGCCACGGGGCGGTCACGGATGTTGCCTGTAGGTTCCCCGCCGGCCTTTGTTGTGACGCCTTGTGTGCCATGCAGGGGATACAGGCGCGGACATAGCGGGCAATGTCCCTGAACATCCCCGGCCAGTAATATAGCTGCGCAATGCGAGCTATAGTTTTAGCGATGCCTAGGTGTCCCGCAGCGGGATCATCGTGTAGGCGTTCGAGTAGGGCCTGTCGCTGGGGCGTCGGGACGCATCGCTTCCACTGATCATCCGTGGGTATCTCCCGGAAATCTAATTCGTGGAGTATGTGTCGGTAGAGGTGTCCGTCGCGAAGCTGATAGTCTGGAAAATCGGTGGGTCGGGCCTTCAGCCCCGTTGTGATCCGGTGGTACCACGGGCATCGCCCAGCTTGTAATGTTGCGCAGACCTCTGGCTGGCGGGAGAGCGCGTCGGCCACTTGGTTTAGTGCTCCCCGTCTGTACTTGATCTCGAAATCGTACGATTGTAACTCGAAGAGCCACCTGCTGAGCCGACCTGAAGGAGACTCCAGGCGCTGCAGCCACCGGAGGGACTGGTGATCGGTGACCACGGTAAACCGGTAACCTTCCAAGTAATCCCGCATCCGGCGAATCCCCCATACTACGGCGAGGCACTCCAATTCCGTGGCACTATAGTTCCTTTCGGCCGGGTTTAGGGTTCGACTGGCGTATGCGATTACTCGCTCCCCTTCGTCTAGCTGTTGGGTGAGAACGGCTCCTAGCCCATGGGCGCTGGCGTCGGTTTGCAGAGTGAAGGGTTGGTTGAAGTCTGGGCACGCTAGTACTGGAGCAGAGGTGAGGGCTTCCTTAAGACGACAGAAAGCCGTGTTTGCGGCTTCGGTCCAGACCCATCGAGCATTCTTGCAGGTCAGGCGGGTTAATGGGGCGGCAATCGTGGAGAAGTCCGCAATGAAACGTCGATACCACGACGCGACGCCCAGGAACTGGCGAACTTGTTTGAGACTGGCAGGGGTGGGCCAATTAGCGATTGCGCTCACCTTCGAGGGATCTGTTCGTATCCCTTGCCGATCTACAATGTGTCCCAGGTACTTTAATTTATCCAGGCAGAAATGACACTTGTCTGTGTTTAGCCGTAAGTTGGCGGACCGCAGACGTCGGAAAACTTCCGCTAGGTGTTCTAGGTGTTCGTCAAAGGTTCGGCTGGCCACCACGATATCGTCTAGATAGACCAGTACATTCGGCTCGAGTTCGGGTCCTAATACGGAGTCGAGGAGACGCTGGAAGGTGGCCGGGGCTGAGTGGAGTCCAAATGGCATGGCTTTGAACTGCATAAGCCCCTTCCCTGGTACGGTAAAGGCGGTGGCGGCGCGGCTCTCGGGTGCCAGCGGTACCTGCCAGTACCCATTCCTTAAGTCCAGGGTTGACAGGTACCTAGCTCCGCGGAGTTTATCGAGAGTAGCGGCGATGTGGGACAGTGGGTAGGCGTCCTTTTGACTAACCGCATTCAGCTTTCGAAAGTCGATACAGAAGCGATGTGTCCCATCTTTTTTCGCACTATGACGACGGGGGAGCTCCATGGGCTTTGGGAGGGTTCGATCACGCCTTCCCGTTCCATTTTCTCGACTTCTTGATTGATGATGGCCTGCATGGCGGGATTCCTGGGTCGGTACCGTTGCTTGATGGGTTGGTCGGTGGTCAGTCGGATGTGGTGTACCAGGCGGTCGGTTGGGCCTTGAATAGTGCTGAAGGCGGCAAGTTCCCTAACCAGGAACTGGTGGAGGCGCTGGTTCTCGTCGGGGGTTCGTGGCGTGATGCCCCCGGAGATCTCTCCCACTGTGGAGCAAGTAGGGGTGGCGGCAAGGGGCGGCGGCGAGGGTAGGTTTAGCCGGAGCTTAGCCCAGAGGTCCACGCCGATCAGCATGGGGCTGCCGAGGTTTGGCAGCACCTGGAATTGGTGTCGTATCGTGCGTCCAGCGGTGGTCAGCGGCAGGGTGACGATGTGGTCGATGGCGATTGGAGTCCCATTGGCCAGGTTAATTTGTTGGTTCACGGGGTGGAGCGGGTACCCGTGTCTCTTAGCAAATCCGGCCGTGGCTGGGCTGATGAATGAGATCTCTGAGCCCGAGTCCAGGAGGGCCCAGAGATGGCGATCGAGCACCCGGAGTTTTAAGTGCGGCCGGGGGTTGAACCGGATTCGGTGTCCTCGGGACGGGTAGCGGCCGCTGTCTCCCCGGCCCGGCGCGGGTTTCCCGTCGGCGGATGGCAGTCTCGGGTAAATACCCCATCCTTTCCACATCGTGAGCAAAATTTCTTGGGCGGTCGTTTACAATCCAGGCGAGTGTGGCCTCGTTGCTTACAGCGCCAGCAGCATTCGTCCCGACTGTAAGTGGCGGCTGCCACACTAGGGTCGGTGCTTTGCCTGGCTTCCGGCCGGCGCTCTCGTCGTCTGTTTACGACCCGTTCGTATTCGTTTGCCTTGGTGCTTATTTCGGTAACGCTTGTGGCTTCGGTAGGGCGGATGTAAAGCTGGTAGTCTGGGTCGAGATTCTCGTACAGTTGCTCGGCCTGATCTCGTGCTGTATATCCTCCCGCTCGGCGCATCAGGGTTAGCAGGGCCGTGGCGTATTTGTCAAATGCTTCGCCAGGCTGCTGTCGTCGGCTCTGTACTTCCCGCCTGAGTTGGCTGCGATATCCCGGTGGCAGATAATGTTGCTTGAATCCCTGGCAGAAATCGCCCCAAGTGTTCCAGGAATCCTGATTGTTTCGGTACCACAGCAGCGAGTCTCCGCGGAGTAGTTCGGGGAGACCGAGGAGTAGGAGGTTACCGGTATATCCGTACGCCCGTTTTAATTCGTCTAGGCGTTCTAGGAACGCGAAGGGATCTTTTCCGTCAAAGTGGAGGCCCCACTTTCGGATCTGATTCAGAACGGTGACAGGGTCCGGTCGGGTCGGCGCAGGATTGGTGGCGTGGTTCGTCTGTGTTTCTTCCTCGGGGTCGGACATCTCGGGTATGGCTGGATCCTCAAATAATGTGGGGTTCTGGTTCGCGAAGTTTCGCAATCGCTTTCGCAGCGCGTCTATATTTCCGGAGCTATCTATTTTAAAGGCTTCTAAGCGGATAATAAGCTCGTCTTTGTGTAGTCTATATATCCAAGAAAATTTCATCGGGAAGTGATTTCGTAAGCTGGAGTCTCTACTGGGCAGGTCCCTGTTCGGGCGCCATGTAACGCGGTCGCCTTTCTCGAGCGCGCGGATCGGCTCGCCGGCGTCAGGGTTCGAGAGAAGGGGAGACTCAAACTTATGAAAACGCTTATTTTCGATGTCACAGTTCTTTATTGTTATTATTAAGAGAGCTATATACAATATGTACAGTGCAGACGGAATTAGCAAAGCGCAGGCGAGGTCATACCAGCTAGGCGGTGCGCGCGGAGAGCGCCGAGCGGCGCGAACGTATAGGCGCATGCAAAGCGCGTGCTTAAGCTAGGACGACGCGTGTTTTACAATGGTATCGCAGCGACGTTAATGGTAGTCGGAAACGCCCGACAGCCAAGAAACACCTCGGCCAGGAAGCAGGTAGTCGGAAACGCCCGACAGCCAAGAAACACCTCGGCCAGGAAGCAGGTAGTCGGAAACGCCCGACAGCCAAGAAACACCTCGGCCAGGAAGCAGGTAGTAGGAAACGCCCGACAGCCAAGAAACACCTCGGCCAGGAAGCAGGTAGTCGGAAACGCCCGACAGCCAAGAAACACCTCGGCCAGGAAGCAGGTAGTCGGAAACGCCCGACAGCCAAGAAACACCTCGGCCAGGAAGCAGGTAGTCGGAAACGCCCGACAGCCAAGAAACACCTCGGCCAGGAAGCAGGTAGTCGGAAACGCCCGACAGCCAAGAAACACCTCGGCCAGGAAGCAGGTAGTCGGAAACGCCCGACAGCCAAGAAGCACCTCGGCCAGGAAGCAGGTAGTCGAGAACACCTCGGCTAGGAAGCAGGTAGTCGAGAACACCTCGGCTAGGAAACAGGTAGTCGAGAACACCTCGGCTAGGAAGCAGGTAGTCGGATCGTATCGTGCGGAAAGCTGGATCGGATCTGGTGTCGGTGTGTCGGCCGGGCCGCCTTATATACCCGGCCGACCGCATCCCTAAGCTCCCCCAACGCTTGGAGATAGCGAGTGCGCAAGCGAGACGGCGCGCGTGCAAGCGAGACGGCGAGCGGAGCAAGCGAGACAGCGAGCGGAGCAAGCGAGACAGCGAGCGGAGCAAGCGAGACAGCGGGCGAGTGAGAGATAGCAAGCGCAAGCGGTTATTTGATAATTATACATTTATTGTTATATTATACATATATATATATAGTAACGGTGCCTGCACCGTTACAAAACTTATTGACCTCACTGACACTATGTCCATTATATTTTACATTTAGGTATATTCTTACGTTTATGTGTTTATAAACGATTTTTCATGTACGCATGCACGTTATTTTTCTTATCACGTCCGCTTGATCCTTTATTTCTTTTTCCCCATTATTTTCTATCTGCTGTCCCTTTATCTTTCTCATTCATATTCTGTTTTATATTAATAAAATAATTATACATTTCTACCTGCCTGGACGTTCATTCGCCAAATATTTATTGTATAACTAAACTTACTTATTATTCTGTTTTGTTCCAGTTCACGTTCTATAAAAATTCTTTAAAAATTATTAAACAAAATTTTCAAACAAGGAACAAAGAGAAATTTCAAATAAAATATTACGTTTGCGAGATGTGTTCGCACGGTAGACCGACTGTCAAACATCTGTCCCAAAATGGCGGCGATTCTCCACAAAATGTCCGACTTGTTTATCAACAACTCGCGAGCAACGCGTTCGGAAATGATCTTCATATAGTTCGGTGTCTGTCAGTATGTCAGTCTACAATATGAATAAAAATGTACATCTTTTTCGAGTATTATTTCGAAGATATCGCGTTCCAAGATATCGCGTTTAACTCCCAAGCGGTGGTTTTAGAAAAATTTCGCTATACCAAAAAATTATAAAAATTTTGTCACCGATTAAAAAAAATCAGAAGAATTTTGGTACTGATTTCAATAAAATCGGTTCATTATTGAATGAATAGTTCGCTGTCAGACAGACAGACAAACGTCAGGCATTTATAGATATTAAAATAAAATGTCTGAGAGCTAAAAAAATTTCGATATTTAATATAATACTATTTATCGATATAATATTTTGTCAATTTTAGGCATTTATAAATATTAGAATGTCTGAGAGCTAAAAAAATTTCGATACTTAATATAATATTCATCGATATAATATCGAGCACACGTCAGATATTTATAGATATTAAAATGTCTAAGAGCTAAAAAAGTTTCGTTACTTAATATAATATTCATCGATATAATATTTTATCAATTTTATATAATTTATGAAAAACTTTCTCCTAAACAGAGGAATTTACACTTTTTGCTTAATAAATAAAATATTGCTTAATATAATATTTTATCAATTTTATATAGTTTATAAGAAACTTTCTCCTATACAAAGGAATTAACACTTCTTCATTAATAAATAAAATATTGCTAGTAGTAAAAAAATTAATGCTGTTCAAAAGATTATCATGATTATGCAATACAGAGAAAGGAGGAAATATACAAAAATCAGAAGAATTTTGGTACCGATTTCAATAAAATCGGTCCATTAATGAATAAGTAGTTCGCGGTCAGACAAACAGACAGACGTCAAGCATTTATAGATATTAGAATAGAATGTCTAAGAACTAAAAAAATTTCGATAGTTGAATATTATATGGATGAATATAATATTCATCCATATAACATTTTGTTAATTTATTATATTATATAGGAAAAACCTTCTTTTTTTTCTATGCAAATGAAATAACACTTCCAATTAATAAATAAAATTGTTATTTGTAAAAAAATTACTGCTGTTCAAAAGATTATCATGATTATGCAACACAGAGAAAGGAGGAAATATACAAAAATTAGAAGAATTTTTGTACCGATTTCGATAAAATCGGTCCATTAATGAATGAATAGTTCGCGGTCAGACAGACAGACAGACATCAGGCATTTATAGATAGATATTAGAATAAAATGTCTGAGAGCTAAAAAATTTTTGATAGTTAATATAATATTCATCGATATAATATTCTGTCAATTTTATGCATTTATAGATATTAGAATGTCTGAGAGCTAAAAAAATATCGATACTTAATATAACATTCATCGATATAATATTTTGTCAATTTTATATAATAGATATGAGAAATTTATTCCTATATTCCTATATAAAGGAAGTAACACTTCTTGCTAAATAAATAAAATATTGCTAGTAGTAAAAAATTAATGCTGTTCAAAAGATTATCATGATCATGCAATATCTGACGTTAATATATTTGACCTCACTTACTGACCTCATATATCCATTATATTTCATGTTCCGGTATATTCTTACGTTTATGTATTTTGTGTCATTCACGTATGCACGTTATTTCTCTTATCATATCCGCTTGATCCTTTATTCTTTTTCCCGTTATATTCTTTCTGCTGCCCTTTGATCTCTCTCGTGCTTATTTTATTTTATTTTAATAAAATAATTATACATTTCTACTTGCCTGGACATTCATTCGTCAAATATTTACTGTATAACTAAACTTACTTATTATTCTTTTTCGTTCCAGTTCACGTTCAATCTCCTTTCTTTCCTTTCCCGATCGCTCATTTTTCTAAAAAAATCTAATGTCCTCGGGCCAACTTCGATATCTTGAAACTCGGCTCTCTCTCTCACACAACACACTCGCGCCCACAAAAGAAATATTTTTTAAGAAAACAACTTTAAATTTTAATTAAAAATTATTAAACAATTTTCAAACAACAATTTTTAAACAAAGAACAAAGAAAAATTGTAAATAAAATGTAACGTTTGCGAGATATGTCTGCACAGCAAGCCAGCTGTCAAACGTCTGTCCCTAATGGCGGGATTACGATGAACTTGGCGCGAAGTGACGCGACGTGAAGGGACGGGACGTGAAGTGACGTGAAGCGAACTTGACATGAAGAGAAGTTGTGTCTATTTACGATGATTGTGAAGGGAAGCGAAGGAACGCCGTGTGGTATCGAAAAGACTGTCTATTGTTTGTATACAAATGTGCATGTACGATTGAGAATATGCCATTCACAAATAGGCATTATCAGGTTTTCTGTGTCCTTTTTGCTGGATATCTTTACTTGCGGCAGAGGCAAAGACAAAGGAGAACACGATCTATTGGTGTTAGAGATATCTTCCGACGAAGATTGCAATTCGGAGATGGACATAATCTTCTCGAGGAACTGCGATTTGGAGATGCTGAGTTCTTCTTTATATACACGAGAATGAACACTGAAAGGTAGCTAGCATCATTTCGATACATTCTACTGATAAGAGCAGGCACATTCTCAAATTGTAATTTTCTCTCAGGTTTGAGTATCTCCTCGGATTAGTTGGCCCTCTTTTAAAGAAGAGAGAAATGTACACCGCACTCACTCCAGCCCAGAGACTTTCTATGACGTTGAGGTATGTATATACATATATTTGCATCACTCTCAGTTAAAATCTCAGTGTTTATATGTCAACATATGTTTTACATTTTGCAGATTCCTTGCAGCTGGAGACAGCCAGGATTCTTTAAGTTTTGCGTACAGGTGCGCCCAGAGTACTGTTTCGGTAATACTTGCTGAAACAACAAGAGCTCTTGTTTCCGTATTGAAACCGGTGTACGTAAGAGCTCCATCAAGTGAAGAGGAATGGCGACAAATAGCAGGTGGCTTTTGGCAAGACTGGCAATTCCCTCACTGTATTGAAGCAATTGATGGGAAACATGTCCAAATTCAAGCCCCTCAGGCATCTCATAGTGTTTTCTTTAATTATAAGAAAATGTTCAGTATTGTTCTGTTGGGTGTGTGTGATGCCCAGTACAACTTTACTATTGTTGACATTGTTGCTGAAGGATCGCAGAGTGATGGTGGACTTTTTAACAGCTCTGAGTTGGGCATACGCTTACAAGAAGAATCGCTTCATGTTCCTAATTACCATATTCAAATTACCTGCCAGGCACAGATGTTGAGATGAAATATTTTCTAGTGGGAGATGCCGCATTCCCTTTAAAGCCTTACCTAATGAAGCCTTATGGTGGACGGAATATTTCACATCAATGCTCAGTTTTTAACTACAGGCTTAGTAGAGCAAGAAGAGTAATTGAAAATGCATTTGGCATTTTAGCAGCTAGATGGAGAATCTTCCGTCGCCCTATCACTGCCTCTGTAGAAAATGTGGAGAAAATTGTTGAATGTGCTATCTGCCTGCACAACTTTATCAAAAAAACAGGTGACAGAAGACTGAATTTAGAATACTGCTCACCCCAGTTTGTTGATTTCGAACTACCCACTGGTGAGCTTACAGAAGGAGGATGGCATGATATTGTGGCTGGAGAAAATAGTGCTATCATTGCTGGTCCACGGATGGGCGCAAGAAATGCTACTTTACAAGTATTACAGCAGAGAGATGCCTTAAAAGATTTTGTCAATGGACCTGCAGTTTTGCCATATCAAGATAATGTGGTTCGAGTGCGTCAAGGTCTCATATCAGTCAATGATTGATGAATCATTTGTTAATTGTCAT